>JAASGH010000441.1:0-12418 GCA_023334155.1 Globisporangium heterothallicum
GACCAGAGCGTCGCATCAACATCATCCTAGACATCTATTGGTGCTTCTTGGCGGAGGTCTTGGCGCCAGTTGCCTTTCTTGGCTTGGTGCAGTACGAGCGGATGAAGAAGTTCATGAAGAGCCAGAAAAGCGACTGGATGTAGACCATGTAGAACACTGGGATCTTGGATGGCATGCCAGGGCAAGCACTCGACATCATCAGGTACCCTTGCACGTTCATCGTCAAGAATTGGATCATTTGCATGGCGGTCAAGTACTTCTTCCACCAGATGTCGCGGGTGTGGGCACTCACGAAGTAGTACATGTACATGATGGTGTGGATGAAGCCGTTCAAGATGATGGTGGCGTAGATATCTCCATCATAAGCGACACGGGAGTTCACGTAGTAAATCTGCCATGTCACCAACAACAACAGCAGCAACAAAGTCAGTCCAAACGTCACACCCATCCATTCGCGAGAACAACGCTGACGCAAATATACTCACAAAGAAGATGGTCAAGTGGTGGTACACGTGGAGGATCGAGAGTTGGTTCCACTTCTTGCCGACGATGATGAAGAACGTGTCAAAAAAGTCCAAGAGCTTGGAGAGGTAGAACATGTACAACACGTTGCCCATGACAGGGTTCTCGTTGTTGAAGGCGTTGCAAGGAAGCGCACTGTATCCCTATAGATGAAAAGGGGAAAGCGATGCATGAGTCGCAGTGGTCCTGCCACACATACACGAACGCAACGCACAAACTTACATTGCGGTAGGCTTGGATGCCAGCTTCCACACACATGTACGAGCAGAGCACGACTTGGAGGGGGTTGTACACGAATTGCAGCGCGCTGGTCTTGATCGCAGGCACGCCGGCCTTCATCACGAGGGTGCCGACGACCACGAACGTCAAGTAGGCGACGCAGACCGCAAACGCGGACGCGAAGTCCGACAGCGGGTAGTTTTGCATAGGCGAGAGCTTGTAGCCGCCCGACGGGTCGAGCCACGAGAGCAACGCGTCTTCCTGGACGTCAGCCCATTGCTTGTAGGTATCCCAGAGAGCAGCAGCCATTTTGTTGGTCTTGATCTTTTTGAAAATGACGACAGGGAAGCAAGTGCCACGATGGCAGGCAAGGGGGGCAAAGCCAGAGCCGTCGCTGCAGCTCACGTGGGGTCCAGCGTGGTCTTCCCGTTGAATGAATGGGTGGACGGATGGCGTTTTTCGGTTGCCAGCAGACGGATCTGCTTGTTTCAGTGCGCACTGTATCGTATATGTCACAAGACAGCGTGGCTGAAGATAATCATGCGCGCTGATTGGTGGAGGTTTCAGATTACATCATTTTCGTTCTTTTTCTCGCCGCACTTGACGCATTGTGTGGATTCAGAGTGTGGAAGCGGACAAAAAACTCAGGGTCACAAAAGGGAGGCGCGTTTCCGTGCTCTTGCCTTGAGGTGCATCACCGTAGACACCTTAAAAAGAGGCCATCGGTTACCCAGCTCTCGCAAAGATCCATCCTCCTTCAACGAGCACTCTTCGACCTCAGCGAATGCCTCGCAGGCGTCATCTCGCTGCGCCGTCCACGAGGGACATGCGCCTTCCTTCCTTCCATGCGGTCGTCCCATTCAGGTTCTTTCTCGCTAAGGTGCTGAGCAAGCAGCAAGTACGTAAGTGCAAAGGTATACATGTGCGCGGTAACGTTTACGTGTCTTTCCACGCTCGCTCTCTCCATGTCTCTGCTGACGTGTGGCGCCTCTTTGAGGAAAGATCCGAAACCGGAAGGAAGAATCGCTTGGCATGGACGGAAGGATAGTGCGACCATGTCGGTGTGAATATGCGCACATGCAAGCGTGCATGCGGAGGGTCGGGAGCGAACGAGCGCGGAGGAGAAGTATCACATACATATCGCATCGACCGTGCTGCTTTTGTCAGCGTCCAAGGAACTTTAATCCGCGTTGGGGTTCCTCCAAGGCTCTCCATGCCTCCCTTTGCGTCTCCTGCGCGCAGAGGTGCATGCAAGCTTCCCCTGCATGCATTTCGTTTCCTTCCAACTGGAGTCGCTTTCCGCGATCGAGCATGGATGGTCCGTCCGTTATAAGTGAGACACTCGTCGCTCTTGTCAAGCGCCTCCCCCGATTGACCATCGAGTCCACGCACGCGATTGATGAGCATCAACGTGGCATGTGCAAATGTTTGAAGCCATGTCCTATTTTTAGGATTGTGAAGCCATTTGGGGCGATCCTCTTTCCAGCGAATCGGTATATTTATACGCGCTTTATCCGGCCGAGCGACATCCTAAAGTCAGCGCGATCTTTTTCCTCTCCAAAAAGGATAGATACAAACGAAAAGCCAGTCTCAGAGTGAAGGAAAGCATCCAAAGCTCAGCATTGTGACGTTTGAAGAGCAAAGCAGGGATGAGCGCCAGTCACGCCAAGGCAACGACAGCACTACAGTAGCGCTGCAGTGGTTTGATAGTGGAGAGCACAACGACTACTGCCACCTTACGGCAACGTTGTGTGCGTGAGGGTCTGAAGCAAGTCGCAGGGTTTGGAATTGCATTCTGATGCCACCACTCTTTCGGTTCAGACCTCGACGACAAGATACCAGCGAAACTCCTGCCACCAATCGCCACCATTACCTATTCGGTACCGTACGGTACTGTACGCATCCAAAGAAGGAATTTTGAAAATTGGTGCTTGAAGCCACCATCAAAACTCTTCCAGTTAATAAAGCTGCATGGCTCGATCAGATGTTTTTGATCAAAGCATGCTTTGCGCATCGTATAAATGAATAATCGACGTCTTTTCATGGCATTTCTTTTAATGCTGTCAGGTGAGAAAGGCAACTGCACTTTTCATTCGAAGAGGTCTTCAAATGCGAGAGAAGCTCCGACGTCTCTGCCACTCACGCAAGAACGCGCTTTGACCACCATCAAGACGCTCCGATCCATTCTCTATTTGCAGCAATCGCGTCGGACATGAGCTTCTGCAGACCCCGACGATCCGTGTGGCTCGTTGCAGTTGTGTGCGCCGCATTCATCGGCGGCAACGCAGCGGCAGATGTGAATGTGTGCGCACTCCCCGCGACCGCATTGTACATCTACCGAGCTCCAGATGCCAACGCTACGTCTGCTTCAAGCAGTCCGACAAACAGCAACAACACCTCCACGCGGGCGGTGTGCTGGTCGGATAACGTGGATAAAACATGTCTGACAGCGTGCTCATGCCGCCAACTTCAGTACGAAACCGTCGGCGACAAGAGCGGCGAGCCCATTGGGATGTGCTTGAACAACTCGATGAACTTTAAATGCGCGGAGAGCGGGTTGAGCGATTGTTCCGCGTACAGACTGAATGCAGGTATGTGCGGCAGCGTGTGGGAAAGTACTTTGTTGGATTGCTCAAGCAGGAACTGATCTGTGCTTGTTTCTCCGCGCCGCCAGACGGTTCATCGACGACAACAGCAATCAGCGAAGGTTCGTCGCATGCGAAAGGGTCATCTCACTCGCAAGCTAGTGATGCTGCAGAAATTGGCACTTCCTTGAACGACAACAAGGACAACAAGGACGGGGGTCTCAAAACGTGGGTGTGGGTACTGATAGTCGTCGGTATCGTCATTGCCGTCGGGCTCATCATCTTTACAATTACCTGGTTCAAGAACCGCCCAAAGTACGCCAAGAACAACAACTCGAGCGTGTTCGAACGAACAGCGCGGTTGGACACATGGAGAGATGGGAATCCTTCAGATCTGGCGTACGGTGAGGTCCGAGACAGCGAGGCGACCACTGCTGCGACTGCAAGGACTGCAAGAACCACACAGCCTCGGGACACAAACACATCGATCATGTCGGGAGTCGCACGAACGAGCTACCTCACCTACACGGTTGGATCTGGGAGTAACCAAGGGCACCGCTTCAACGACAACAAATTGGGACTCCGCAATCCGATGTCCAATATGAGTGACGGCTCGTCCTCGATCGAGATGCATTCGCCTGCGTATTTCGTAAGCAATGACACACGAGGATCGTTCGCAGGAGGAGGAGATGCAGGGCGATTGACTGGAAGTAGTCGGTTGTCTTATCCGAGCAACGGCTCGTACGGGAGCGAATTGGATTCGTTTTCAAGTCACGTCACTTTTGCAGAATCGGAAGTTGGAAGAGACACGGTCTTGCAGCAGCAGCAGCAGCGGCAAGATCAACAACACCAAGAAGAACTAGAGCGAGCCTACTCGTATCCGCGAAAGTCCACCGAGTTTTAGCACCTTCGTATGGGCGAACGAAGCCCGCGATACGATTAAACGAATGCACTCGATCGTCCGCACCAGAACTTTTATCGGATGATAGACTTCAACGACGACGAGTTGGAGTGAATGTGGAGCTCCCCCGATTGTGCAATCAACTTTGTCATTCAGATAGTACTGTACTGCATGTCCTTCTTTATATCAGAGTGCCTCCTTATTGGCTGCAAAATGCTTGATGCGGTTCGTTTTCCACCAATCGTGTATCGGATCCCCTCACCCAGTACCACACTGAACGATGCTGATCTTCTTTACAAAGCAAACGCGGTCTCTCTCACAACAGAAAAATGTGGCGATTCCAGCGAGCTCTAACGCACCGCGCCGCGCAATATGCGCGCACCAGCGGCGCTTCTACCGCCACTGCCACCAGCAGCAGCAGCAACTCCTTCCGCGCTCTGCGCTCGGTCTCGAACGGCGGGGCTTCCCGCTTCTCCACGTCCGCCACGGAAGAGTTCCGCATCCTCTGTGTGGATGTGCCACAACCAGTCGCCGAGGTCTCCTGTGTGCAAGAGCTCGTACAACGCGGCCACCGTGTGGACCAAGTGGTGTCTGCGGACGACGCGTACTTGGAGTCGGTCATCTCGGAGTACGATGCGCTTCTCGTGTCCCCAACCACCAAACTGTCCCGCGAGCTGATCAAGAAGGGTGCGCAAGCCAAGTTGCAGTTGGTCGCGGTGCCTGCCGATGCGATCGACAGCGCGCACATCGACATGATGGAAGCCACGAACCAGGGAGTGCTGATGCTGCAGCTCGAGAAGAAGCAGGTCGGAGACAAGTTCTCCGTGGAAGCTGAGATCGGGCTGAGTCTGCTCATTCAGCTGGCGCGTAACATCCCTGTTAGCATCGCTGCCACCAGATCCGGCGCATCGTACCAACGCGAACAGTTTTCGGGTACGGAGCTGTCGAACAAGAACTTGGGCATTGTGGGACTCGGTCAGGCTGGGAAATGCGTTGTGGAGATGGCGAGAGCCATGGGTCTCAACGTGTTCGGCTATGATCCAAATTTGACCCAAGAAGCTGCGGAAAACATGGGCGTGAAGCGATACTCCCTCGACGAGCTCTATGCGAACTGCGACTTCCTGATGTTCCATGCGCCTTTGACCGCTCGCACCCGCGGTATGTTTAACGACGCGGCATTGGAGATGTGCAAGGATGGCGTGAAGATTGTCTCGGTTGCTGAGTACAAGGGTCTCCAAGGTCTTCTCGACGAACAAACGCTTTTGAAAGGACTCGAGTCCGGAAAGATTAGCGGCGTCGCGCTGGACACGCTGCAGTCGTCCGCTGGAGAAGGTGACGCGGAGCTTTCTGCTGCCTGGAAGCAATTGTTCGCGCATGAAAAAGTGATCAACAAATCCCACGTTGACGGGAAGTCGTCGAGCGAGGTCACGTCGGCCAAGAACTACCGTGTCATCTCGGAAAACATTTGCGATGCGCTTGCACAGCGGTACTACCGTGGTGTTGCCAACGGTGTGTTCATGCCATTGACGCTGCTGCCTGAGATGAAGCCGTTCTTGAACCTGAGTGAATCTCTCGGACGGTTCTTGTACCAGCTCACCATCTCCGGTGACCCAAAAGATCACATTTCGAAGATTTCTATCGCGACAAGCGGTGGGGTTCAGGTCGATCTGACTTCCCCAAAGGCGAAATCCGCGCTGCAAAGTGCGGTCCTGAAGGGGATTTTCGAGAGCATGGCGAAGCACCGCAGTGCGTCTGTGGCGCCAACGCCAAAGGTGACGCTGATCAACTCGTCGATGGTCGCGATGACCAACGGCGTTGACGTGCGTCAAGGAGAGCTTTTGGGCAACGAAGTCCAGCACTTGAACAACTCGATCACCGTGGAAGTGGAGACGAAGGGCAAGGAAAAGATCTTGGTCATGGGGAGCGTGTTTGGCGAAGACCCACGCGTGGTGCGCGTGAACGAGTACACCGACTTTCCTGCGTTCCGCCCGGAAGGCAACCTTTTGATCTTCAACAACGAGGACAAGCCTGGCGCCATCGCGGGCATCTTGCACGAATTGTCGCAATCCCAAATCAACATTGCGAACTTTGGTCTGTCGCGCCAAGCGAACGTGGAGATGGCGTTGGGCATCTTGGCGCTCGATTCCGTGCCGTCGACCGAAACGATCGAGAGTCTGAAGCAGCTCCCGACTGTCCAAAACCTTCAGTTTGCGCAAGTGTAGGAAGAAAAAAAGCAGGACAGATGGATCTTGGTGGTTCAATACTCTCTGGAAGTGAACGCGTACTCGACCAAAAAAGCTATAGTTGACCAAGACACAAAAACACATATACTACTCACACGTTCCGTTATACGTTGCTGGTGATCAAACCCTACAAACCCATGTCTTGATCTATCTATTGCTGCAATGTCGCCAGTTGTTCTTGTTGCTCACGTGCTTCCTTCTTCTGGCGCAAGGTCGCCAAGTACGTCTTCTTTTTATCAGCCGCGGTCGACAGGAAGCGCTTCATGATGCTGTATAGGAATGGGCTCACGGATTCTTTCTCATGCTACAAAGGGGGAAGCAAGGAAAGTAGATCAGACCATGCTCACTGGTCCTCAAAGACTGGGAAGACAAACACCTAGCATACCTCGTAGCAGTACATCATGACGGACATCGACAGGGAGAAGAGCACGACTTCGCCGTTGCGGAAGCCCGAGAAGATCTTGCGGTCACGGAGAATCATAAACAGACTATCGATGGCGCGAGGAAGAACGTATAGCGCGAGTTCTAGACAAGACGGAGAAAGCAAATGCGAGAAGCGAAGTCAGAACCGAAACAAACCCATCGACACAACAAGAGGCAACAAAAAAGCAGACCCACCAGATCGTCGGCTTTTCGGCTCCAAGAGGATGGTCGTGGACGCTCCCAGACCCGCCAGGTAGTACACGAAGCGGTGGTCTGTTGCAAACAGTTTGCGATGCGTACAGATCAGCGCAAGGTACGCCGTCACAAAGGACGCCAAGAACGAGTTCGACCGCGTTGCGCCAAGGACAGCGCGCGAGAGCGTTCGGAACGGATGCGCGAGGAACTTCTTGAAGTGGATCACGACGCTGGGCACAATGAACAGCGACAGGTAGAGCGGGAACGTCTTTGCGAACGCGCGACGGAAGCACAAAACAGCGCCCGTGGTGCAGCCCTCGGCGTTGCAGTGAACCAGACGGCACGGAATAATATCTCCCACATTCGCAGGAATGGGGAACTTGACGTCGATGTTTTTCCGCTTGATCAAGCTCCAGAGCAGTTTCTGGTCGATCGGAACCCCGCGGTTCGCTTGCTGCACCAGGGTCAGCGTCTCCAACTCGACCGGTCCCGTGTTCTGGATGAAGCGAAAGTACTCGGGAGGCAGCGTGTTCGGACGCATCACGTACGCGTACATGACCTGCGCACTCGACAGCGCGAACAGCAGCGAGTCGCCGTATTTCCAGTCGCTGCCCCAGAAATGCCAATAGTCGTTGCGCTTCGCGGTGTTGTACGCGCATTGCAGCGCGCGCGTGAGCGCATAGAGCGCGAACGATCGACGCTTTTTCGCATCGACAAACATTAACGCACACCCGGCGATGGCGCCGGAGCCAAGCGACGAGAGCTTTTCAATGCGCTGCTCTTGGTGCTGGTCGATGGCGCCATTCTTCTTTTTCGCGGCAAGGTAGCGCTTCAGCAGCACGGGCAACAACGCACGGAGTCCGCGGTACCCGCCGGTGAACCACCCGAGGAAGAGCCCAAACGAGACGGCGTCTACTCGGAACGACAAGTGCTTTTCATCCAGCAACTGCTTCAAGTCAACCACAGCGCGGAAATTCCTACAAGCACGGCGAGATATTAGTGTATTGCCATCTTCTCTCTACTACTGGCAAACACCTACCGTTTGAGCAACAGCTTGAAGACTCGAAGCAAGACGCCAATGCCCGCGCGGGTGTTATACGCCAACAGGAAGTTCGATGTCCCCAAATACAGCGCATCGAGCAGTTCGCGCGTCAACTTCTGCTTTTCCGCTTTCGTGATCGCGTGGCTGTCGTTGCTGCTACGATCATGCGGCTCTTCGAAGCGCACGACGCGTTCATTCCCATGTCCACTGTGCTGATGGTTATTCTTACGAAGGGTAGTCCCGCGCTCTTCCGCTTCCTCTTCCTCTTCGAGCTCCAACTCTTCGTCCACATCGGCTTCTCCAAAGATGCTCAGCTCTGACGGCGACGGCGTCATGTACAGCGCCGACGTCGCCGACGCGACGCGCGGAAGCTGCTCGCCACGCGGGGCGACGATCCTGTCGTCGTGCTCGACCATTTTCGGTTCCGAAAGTTCAATCCCAGAGAGAGCGTCGACTCGACAGATCTGGTGTTGCGGGAGCTTCGAAATCTGGCGCCGAGGACTCCTCGGTTGCAGGAAGCTCACGCGGAAGGTCCTACTCTTCGCCGACTCAACCAATCGCAGGGGAATGCGATCGTCGCAGGCACTTGCTATCCCTTCAATGCAGGTGTTGTTTTGCATCCGTCGTGCGAGTGGTGATTCGACTCGCACATTTTTAACTCTGCATCTATCCACTGCCGCGCTGATCTGAATAGCACTCTATATGCACGATACCAGACGACGATGCAGCAGATCTGGAGTGGAGTTGTGCCTCTTTATCCACGGTTCATGTGCGAGAATGACCGCTATGCATTAGTAAAGGCTAGTGCGGAGTCGAATGAACCGAAACGAATCGCGGTGTGAATTGCGGAATGAATTGCGGGAGACCGTTTTCTGCACCTGCGTCATCGACATCGCGACGATGACGATTCGAGTTCACTTCAACCACGCTTTCAAGCCGAGCCGACAACGCTCGAGTTCTGTCGGTTTGGCAGGAAACGGTCGAGCCGAGACACAGTTGCGGTGTGACTGGACTCGAGAGCGGCATGCATGCATCCACTCTTCTGCTGCATGCAGGACATCCACTCTCGGTCTTCAGAAATGTGCACGATGGATATCCCACCCTACGCTCAGCCAAAAGCGCTCGGACACGCACGCGCAAACCTACAGAGCAAACACCATGATGGCGCAAGAAACCGACAGCAGCAGCAGCTTCGATTGACGGTCGCAGTCAAAAACCATATGCTCCTGAAGGTCCACTGCCATAAATGTGATTCCCTCCAATTGCGATTCCTATTTAGTTTCTGCAATACACTCGCGCTTCTTTCCGACAAAAACGTGAAAATGTTACTGAAAAGTGCTATTTTGGACGCTTTTTGCACTGGTTTTGTCCAACTCGATATTGTGTTGCGTTTGCTCAATGTGGTAGGGTGAAGTGAAGACTCCACAACTTTTGTGCCAACTTACAATCATGTCGAGATAAAAGCAGCTACCCTACCTCCATTGGCTAAAATAGATGTGGCCAAAAAAAGAACGCTGCCTGCAACAACCGATCCCCCTTTCATATCCGGAACTGACTTGATGTCCCTACCCCTCCTCTCGTAACGCCTTGGTTCTCTTCGAGCAACCTTCGCGCCACCCTCACCCGTTTTTTTCCTGACATTATTTCTTCTTCCTGCCTTTTTTGCATCAGCAGAAGCAGCAGCAGCACCGCGCACTCCGCATTCACTGTGGGATTCAAGCAGAGACACAGGTGGCAGACGCGAGTGTGTGTTCTCCATGGTGGCTTTAATGCGCTCGTGGCTGCGAACGCCATTACTGCTACTACTGCTCCACCGCAGCGACGTCCATGCAGCCGACACCGCGAGCTCCGTGTCCACGGCCGTGGTGACCGTGAAAAAGTCCGAGGCTGTGTTCTACGGCTCGAGCGCGTCCGACAGCGATTGGGGGGCGCCGCTGCCTTCGGAGAAAATGCACCACAAGGAGAAACGCAGCTTCTATCGCCTGTTTTACAACAGCGGCGTGTTCACGGACCGCTTTGGGTGCACGTCGAGGGAGTCCCTCGTGAAGCAACAGGGCAGCGCGAACTTTTCCGTCCCTGAAGAACCGTTCATCCTCATGGTGGACCGCGGACGCTGCGATTACTCGGAGAAAGCCTACCACGCGCAACAGCTTGGCGCCTCGGCACTGATCATCACCGATACGCTCGAACAGGTCGAGAACCGCACACTCGTGGCACTTCGCGACGATACCCTCAGTGCGGACAAGAAAGCCGAAGCGTTGGGAATGGAGTACAGCTGTGCGAACGGCAAAGCGCAGGCTTGGGACAAAGTGTCTGTCGAGTCGCTGCTGGATTTCACCGCAGCTGGGTGGTCGCAGCTTCCGAACGTCACGGGGTGCACACAGAACTCCTTCTGCGAGTCAGCGATGTGTGTCCCGACCGGAGTGGGGAGAGAGGTGTGCTGCGCGTGGGATATCCCCGACACGATGGGCTTTGGCAGTTTTATCGAAGACGGAGACCGAAGCAATATCACGATCTCTGTCATTCGGCTCAAGATCGTGGACGGGAACACGTTGAAGACATTGCTGGAAACCGAGCCGGAAAGCTTGCTCACGTACTACGAGCGCGACCCACCAGCCGCCGATCCCACGCAGTTTATTATCTGGTTTCTAGCCGTTGTCACGGTCATGACCGGGGGGTACAAAGGAGCCGCGTACGAGCGCACGAAGGCGCAGCTCAAGGCTGCTCTGGTCACGACCGATGTGACCTCGTCCGACGAAACTGCACAGGCTCGCGTCGCATACCAAGAGCACGAAGAGCTCGCGGCAACAGAAGAGGTGATGGATCTGACGATCTACCACGCCTTTGGCTTTCTGGTCATCGGCTCGGCGTTCCTATTGCTACTTTTCTATGTGGATATCGTCCTCGTCCTCGTCGTGGGGTTTGCGATCGGGTCGGTGTCGTGTACCTTCCAAGAGCTATGGGGACCGCTCTTCAACCGCCTGAAATTCCTGCGCAAACAGCCATTCCAGAGCTGTTCGTACCAGTCGGAGTATATTTTGCCGGCGCTCTGGACGATCGGGGATTTGCTGGCGGTCGTGTTTGCAATTGGAGTCTCGCTTCTGTGGTTCCTCACTCGCCACCATGACTACTCCTGGGTGTTTCAAGATATCTTTGGCATTTGCTTCTGCATGGTGTTCTTGAAGACCGTGCGACTGCCGAATCTCAAGATCGCGACGGTGCTTCTCGTGCTGGTGTTCATTTACGATGTATTCATGGTGTTCATTTCGCCGTTTATCTTCAAGGAAAGCGTCATGATCAAGGCAGCCACGGGGGGAAGCCAAGCTGCAGCGACAGTCAGCAGCGGCTACTGTCTGCGGTATCCATCGGACTCGGAAACGGGGTGTCTCAAAGAGAACATGCCGATCCTATTGCGGATGCCGAAAGTGCTCGATTGGCGTGAGGGATATGCGATGCTTGGTCTGGGCGACATCGTGCTGCCTGGTCTTTTGATCGTGTTCTGTGCGCGGTATGATTATGCTACGCGAGGTCAGCTGTACGGCAAAGTGAAGCCGCATATTTCACGAAACAAGTCCTTCCGCTCGATGGACGCCAATGGTTCGGCTGAACTCGGCGAATCGACTGCGTCTCTGTCGTCGCGTCGCGGACTCTTTGGGGTCGTCATTTGGGGGTACGCCGTGGGTCTCTTCTTCGCCAACCTAGGAGTCGTGCTCATGCGGAAAGGGCAGCCAGCGCTGATGTATTTAGTGCCCTGCACGTTAGGGTTGCTCAGCGTCATCGGGTGGCGACGTGGCATCTTGGGCAAGCTTTGGGATGGTCCTCCAGAGTTGCAGCCCGGGTACCAGAATGGCTTGGTGCTGGATCGGGTCCGATCGCCTTCCACAAACCGCAGTGTACTGAGCTTGGAGCAAGGCATGCATGGCAACGAAATGGTGCTGATGATGGACAGCACGCCGGTCTCGGGCTCCTATGCACGCAGCGAAACCACGCCAAACGAATCGCTGCGAGACACCGCCAGTGAGAAATGAAAAATGTAACCCTGTATGAAACAATAACGTTGTGTATTTTGTTTTTAATCTATAAGCGAGAGCGAGAGAGAAAGCGAGCCGCGTGGTGCCAAACACCTTAGCGCAAGCAGGAGAACTAGTTTTTGCTGCCTTGTTTGGTGGAGTCGTCGTCGACGTTGGGAGTAGTTTTTCCAGTCTCCCTCACTTTCGTGATGTAAATTGACTCTTCATTCTGTGTGGCGTCTGTGTCTGTAATACACTCTTTCCTCATGCCTAAATGC
>JAASGH010000442.1:0-12380 GCA_023334155.1 Globisporangium heterothallicum
GCACGTGTTGCCCCAAGTCTGCGCAGAGTTGGCGTAGATGACGTTGACGACCTTACTGTACGCAAGGTTCTGAAGAGTGACCGAACCAGCGAGGACCGAGTTGCTGTAGGTGTAGGAGTTGACCTTGACTTCTTGGGCTGCAGCGCAGACCGCTGCGACAATGACGAGAGCGAGGACGTTGCGGATAGCAGCGAAGACCATGGTTGGCAGTGGCGACAGTAGCTCGATGCGGTGTTGCCTTGAGTAGTTGACCGAAAGATCGAGAATGAGTCGTGAGAAGGAAGCAGGTCCGAGTTGCGACTACATCGCTGCGGGTCGTCTCTCTCTTGCTCGCTCTATCTCTGCCACACCCTCACACACACATCCAACCGCCCGTTCACTGTCGTGTTCGCGAGGACATGAGCTCCTCACCCCCGCGTGAAGAAACGTCAGATGTGGGTGTGGGTGTGTAATGTGAACCTTGTACCCAGCACGACGGCGTCGCGTTTTGCGACGACACATTGAACTTGCAGAAGCTCCGAGAAAACCAGTGGCGTGAACCCAACGGAAGAGCATCCAACGGTTTTAGGGCTGCATGGACGACACGAGTCTTCTCCAGGGTGGTGGTTGCCCTTGGATACTACTGTGCATTAATCACGAACGATGCAACATACCGAACACTTGGAATCTGATCCCCGAGCGCATATGGTTTCCGAAACAAGGCGATATTTCCATCCCATGCCCCGAAAGTAGATACCGTTGATTCAAATCGATCGCACTCCGCATGCCTTGTATTGTCAAATGTGTGGGAAAATCTTTTGGCAGGTGTGTTGAAGCATCGAACTTGAATATCGTTTGGCACTTGATTTCCGTCCCACAGTGCGATCCAATAGATCCCTATGAGCACACCTCTTGAGGAAGCGAACCTCAGAAATGGAGTCCCCGCTCTGGTACTCATGGACGGAGAGAGTTGCACAGCACGCCACCATCGCCTTGTCTCTGTGACGCTGAAATCCAGTGGTGTTGCTTGCGGTCCTTAGCGCCACGGAATTATCGAAGCAACCGGCAGCTGAGCGAAACGAAGAGCAAGTGTGCGCACGCTCTCGAAATGTTTCGAAGTGCCGATCCTTATAACAGCGTGACTAGCATCGGTGCGAAAGTTTCCCGTGCCAAAAAGCTTCAGGACAAAAAAGTGTTGTCGATATATGTGTGTTTATCCCTAACGTGTAGTATTAGTAAGTAGTTGCTTAAATCTGGTCCAACGGGTCGATACCGAGCAAGAAGAAACACTTCTGCATGACCTTCAGCGTGGCTTCGCACAACAGCAATCGGCTGCTTTGCTCTTCGCTGCCGAGCACGCGGCACGCAGTCACAAACGTCTGCACTTTTTCCGCGAGCGTGTACAGGTACCCACACAGCCGGTTCGAGTTCAAGTCCTTGTTGATGAAACTGATCACATCCGGCAATTGCAGCAACTCTTGCGCCAGCGCAACTTCGGTCGCGTGCACGGGGTTGATCAAGTTCTCTTCCTGCTGGATCAACTCGTCCACGTTCACGCCCGACTTGCGAATGATCGAGCACAAACGCGCGTACGCAAACATCAAGTACACGGCTGTGTCGCCGTTCGTCGACAGCATACGGTCGAAGCTGAAAATGTAGTTCGACGTTGGCGACTGGCGCAAGTCAAAGTACTTGACCGCACCGTACCCGATCTTCTCCGCGGCGGCGTCCACTTGATCCGATGGCAGCGACGTCTGCCCGGATTCAATACGCGCCAGCAATTGGGTCTTCATACGCGCCTTCGCTTCGTCCAAGAGTTCCACCAATCGCACGACTTCACCCGATCGCGTCTTGAAACGCTTGCCCGATTCGTCGTTCACGGTACCGAACCCAACGTGGTTCACACGGTTGTTCACCGGGTCCAAGATACCCGACATGCGACCCACTTCAAAGAGCAAGTCAAAATGGTCCTTTTGTGTGTAGTCGGTGTAGATGATGATCCAGTCGGCCTTCAACACGTGCAGTCGGTACCACAAGGCCGCAATGTCTGTGGTTGGGTACAAATACGAGCCGTCGCTCTTCACGAGAAGGAACGGTTGCTTGTGCACTTTGGTGAACACACACTGGGCACCCGCGCTGTCTTCCATCAAACCCTTCGAGCGAACAATGTCGAGCACGCTCGGGATGATCGAGTTGTAGAACGACTCGCCCATTTCGCGAAGCGTCACGCCCAATCGGTCGTACACCTTCTGGAACTCGCGACGACTGATGTCACACAACGTTTGCCACACTTTCAGCGACTTTTCATCCCCCGATTGCAAAAGCACGACGCCGTCCTTCGAGCGCTTGTGGAACTCGGCATCGACATCGAAACGCTCCTTCGCAGCCTTGTACAGCTTGGTCAAGTCTTGCACATCGGGCATTTCGGTTTCCCAGTTTGGGTACGTTTCCGTCAAGTGGCAAATCAACATACCGAATTGAGTCCCCCAATCCCCAACGTGGTTGATGCGGTCGACGCGGTGTCCCTGGAACTCCAAGATGCGGCACATCGTGTCACCGATAATGGTCGAACGCAAGTGACCGACGTGCATGTCCTTGGCGATGTTTGGCGACGAGAAATCGACCACGATGTTCATCTTCTTCTGAGGACTTGCCTGCACGCCGTTGCGAAGCACCGTGCGCAAGCGGGCGTTCACAAATGCAGGCGTCAGGAACGCATTCACGAAACCAGCACCCGCGACGCTCAAGTTGTGAACGACGGTGTTTTCTGGGAAAGATGCGATAATGGTTTGTGCGACATCACGAGGCGACTTGGCAGCGTTTGGCGTGCCTTTCAAGGCTGTGAAGATCGCCATCGCAGAGTTGCATTGGTAATCGCCAAACTTTGGGTTCTTGGTGCGCGTCACTTCGACCGCTGGGATGTCGAGACCGGGGAACGCAGCCTTGATCGCGGCATCGAAGATCGACTCCACGAGGGCGAGCACTTGGTGTTGCGTGGCGCCGCTGACCAAGTCGGCGTCGAGGTTCAACACCGCCTTGGTAGCTTTCGCAGGAGCAGCAGACGCCTTGGCGAATTCCGCGCGCGCAAAGAGCTGCGCAACGTACGCGCGGAACTTCTTGACCGTTTCCGACTCGCCTTCCACTGGCACCAACTCGAACGCTGCACGAAGCGTCACACCGACCACGATGTCCGCGAGCGTCAACTCGCTGCCGAACAAGAATTCCAACGAGTCCACTTTCGCGCGCGCGTCTTCTTTTGCTTCCAGGAGCGCCGAGAGTTCCGCACTCAATGCTGCCTTGTCCTTCTTGTCGTCCTTTTTGTTCTTGTTCACCCATGGCGCGAGCACGGAGCTTTCCCACTCGACCCACTCATCCACCGCCAAGTCTTCCGATTGCAGCGCATCCGCCTGCGCGGCGAGGTAGCGACACACGGCGTTCGCCGAGAAGATCACTTCGTCCTGCTTGGTCTTTGGGTTGGCGACGACGATCTGGGGACCACAGGCAGCGTACTTTGGGTCCGACGCGCCTGTGGCGTACTTGGCGCCCGTGATGGCGAGCGTGATGAAGCACTTGAGCTCCTCGGCGCCAGGGGTTTCGCTGATCAAGAGCTTCATAGCTGGAGGCGGGGTCTGCTTGCTTCTCTCTCTCTCTCTCTCTCTCCTGGTCAATATTTGTTTTTGAGCTTTGAGAACGCGGGGTGAAGGAAGCCCAGCCATTTCGTGGGCAGCATACAGAACCGAGCGGTTGTGGGAGGCAACCCATTTTACTTGGCCAATTCACCTCGTTTTTGAGGTGGAAAGGTGGCAGCTAGCCCAAAATAAAGGTGCATCGCTTTTTGCCTTCCACAAGAAAAAGGAATGCGGATCCAAACCTCTTCAGTTGGATAGTAGGATCTCGGTGCGTGTCACAGACCCTAGCGATTCGGCATCTTTGTTTGGTCTTCATGAACGATGTATTTGCATAAACCTGTAGATTTGCATTTATGCAACAAAGCTACCTTCTATGCGATATATTGTCCTACAGACCCACAATGCACGAAAGCAGAACACGTACTTACCGACAGCGCACTTTGTGCTCGTTAAAGTACGGATCGTACTTTGCGCGACGTGGAGGGCGGTGGGCAATGGCGGGTGGTTCGAATACAAAGTAGAGAGGAAACGAAGGAAGGACAACGCATCGGCATGGCGAAGCGCAGCGAGACCACCCAGCGGCTCATCGACAACGCCGACCAGTCGCTCAACCTGCTGGCGTCGCTCGATGAGTTCAAGGACTCCCACGGCGCTCCCACAGGCGCGTCGAACATCCCCGCATCGTCGTTGTCGGCGTCGGCGTCGGGCTTTCGGTTCGGCAGTGACCATCAACATACCAGCAGCGCGGTGTTCGGTGGAAGCGACTCGAGCGCGTCGCTCTCGATGAGCAGCGAGTCGTTCTATTTCAACTCGTCGATGGCGTCGTCTTCGGTGTCGCAGAACATTTTCTCTTCCGGCCGCGACGCACCCGCCTCCAACTATGAGCAAGACAACGACGACGACGAAGAAGCCATGATGGCGCGCGAAAGCATGCACCAGTCGATTGTCGACCTCTCGGTGCGCAAAGGCTTCCTCCATGTGAAAGGCGTGTTCCCCGACCACTCGGTGGAATATGTCGACATCGACCCACGGTTCACGACGATCGGCGAGATGAAGCGCGCGTTCTGTGCGAAACGAGAAACCGACAAGGATCTAGGATTCGAGGCGGGAGACGCGAAGATCATGTTCGATGGGCAACTGGTCGAAGACGACTGGCTCGTCGTGGATTGCGGCATGGGCTTTGACGGCGTGATTTACATTGTAAAGGCTTTCGGCGATAGTTTCTTGTCTGGTGCGCGCACTGGCCACTTGGGAAGCAGATTAAACTCGCGAGCAGTGGATCCAAAATTACCGATTTCTTCGATTGCGTCGGCGTATGCGCAGCAGAGTTCCCAGTCGCCACGGCTCGATAATGTGAACGAGTTGTCCGCGCTGAGTCTCGTGACGTCGCAAATGTCGACTTCCCAAGCAGAAACCCTGTCCAGACACGTCCGACCAGAAGAAGCCAGCTTTGCAGAAATTGCCTCGGATTTCTACGAACACCTTGAAAATGTGCAAAACACGGACCTTTACTGTGAGAAATTGCTTGGCGGGTACATTGATGCGCTTCAGACCCGATTGGAACATCTGGAAGCGTTGGCTCGTGGGAATGTCGCTACTCGTCAACGACTTCAAGGTGACATTAAGGAACTTCGAGATGAAAGAAATACGTGGCGATTGCTGTATGAACTCCGACAGATTTGTCACTCAGGAGAGGATGGTGATGACGAGAACGACGACAATCCAATGTTGGGGGCAGAAAGTGAAGAGCTTCATTTTGAAATGCTCGAAGATGACGCCATCCGCCTTTTGGAAACGCGCAATGAGAATTTCAAGATCCAGCACGCTGTGAAAGCCTGGTTAGAAAACATCGCGTTGGAGCAAACAGTCGCGATCAGTGAAAAACGAGGAACGTCGGGCTCGCGGACTTTAAAGCTCATGAAGAAGCACTTGGTCAACAGCGAAGAAGTGGTTCACTTGGATCCAGATGCTGTGCTGCGGGAAGGAGATGAATTTGTTCTGGAAGATGATGCTGAGGATGAGGCCGAACTCATGAAAAGCATTTGGCTTTTTATTCGTGCCGGTAAGGTCAGTGATGCAGTGGATCTCTGTATCCGCTTGGGTCAATCGTGGCGAGCTGCCAGTCTTTCTGGTGGAACTCCGCTTGGAGCAAGTGAAAGCAATGAGCGCAAAGACGTGGTGCTTGAACGATGGGGAAACCCTTTCCGGGCTCTTTGGAAGTCTACGTGCTGGAAATTCTCTGAGCATAAAGAAGTGGGCTTCTCCAAGGGAAGCAGCTTGTTGGCTCGAGAATACGAAGAGATTGTTTACGCGGCTTTGAGTGGGAACGTCGACGTTATCGCGAAATCTCCGTTATGTGAAACATGGGAAGACCACATCTGGGCTTACCTCCGCGCGATGACCGAACAACAGCAAGATGAAGCTCTTCACAAGCTGCTGAAGGTTAAAGTTCAGTCCTCTCAGCTGATTGTCGGAAACAATGCGCACTATTTACGCCATTACACGAATTTGCTGGAAAAAACGAAATACCTGAAGCGCTACCAGGCTAATTTGGACGCTCTGTTTGAAGAACTGAAGGGCAGCCGCATTGAGAGTGTGCGGGTGCAAGCAAATCAGCCGCATCGCCACATCCAAGCCAAACTTGTCACCGCGAAGGTTGAGTACATTGTCTCGAATATCTTGGACATTTTACTGTTCAATTCTGACGACGACTCGTACAATTGGGATCTGCAACTGAGCTCCAAACTGCAAGCTGACGACATGTCGCCATTGTTTTTGCGTTTCGCGGCACATTTTATCCTCTTCTCCGCATTCACGGGTGAGAAATTCGACGAGCAAGCTGGCCACATGATCCTGAAAATGTATATTCGCCACTTGGTGAAGCACCGTCAGCTGCAACTTGTCCCAGTTTACGCATCAAGACTACCGTACCCTGGTGCAGTTGAGATCTATGTGCAGGTGTTGGCGACCGTAGAGGACAGTTTAGAACGAGAACTGATCGTCAAGCGCATTCTTCAGTACTCCAGCATGGAGATTTTGTCGACAGTTCTCCAAATTTCTGTTGATCGCATGTGCGAAGAGTACCGTCAGACAGCAGAAGACCAGAAACAGACCCACTCTGCATCTACAAGTGTGACTGCGTCTTCTATTGACTTGCGACGCATGCGAACGATCGAGTATTTGTGCTTCTACAATGAACACCGAGCAGAAGCTCTCTTCCGTGCAAATATTCTTGCGCGCCAATTTGTGAAAGAAGGGAAATTCGGTGCGCTGGACCAACTTTTCGCTGAGATTGTGCCGGAGGACTCGATCGGCGTCATCGATCTGCATCGTGGTGCACAAACGAAGGATGACCACGAGATCGACCTCTGCATTCGAGAGCTTTTGTGCTGGAAAGCATACATCCGAGCATGTAACCATTACGATTCGTGGAGAAACTGCATCGGCGATTCTGTCTCGTGGACGTTGTACAGCGAGGAAAAGGATTTCCTGACTGAGCTGATGTACCATGTCTCGCGGGCGACAGCAGGTTTATTGGAAGCTCTTCATTTCGAGAATGGATGGATGATGCAGTGCTCGGAAATCGAAAACGAAGACTCCGTCATTAGGCAGCTCTGTCTTCCGCTACTGGTCTTCAACCTTCACTACCTTCAGCTCGAGTCCGCTAGAACTATCATGCGCTTGAGCTTTTATCCGGAGGATGCGAAAATCCAATTAGCGCGTCCACTAATGGAAAAATCGCTGGAAGTTGCGGATGTCGTCGCGGATGAACATTATGGTGTGTACAAAGCGCTTTCTCAAACCGAGTGCCGAGATTTATTGCATGGCTTCCGCGAGAGCTCCATTGCGCTTGTCTACACAGAAACTTCTCCATCAACTACCGAGGCGAATTAATTGAAATGCATGGAGCTTCTTCCACAGGCACAGCAGCAAGAAGGATTCGAATTGCGTTTGTCTTTATTTTGTTTGTTCCTCAGCAGATCCAACATTGCTTAAAGTAGCTAGTGTAGTGGTGATTTTATGAAGGACCCGCCGATTTGCTGAAACCGCCACCTGCATCCAGAGCGCCGACTACGTACTCCTTGACAAGCAAGTCGGTCGGATTATCGCCGCCAATCTTGTCCTCCAGCATTCTCTGTGGGATAAACCATCGAGATGGACATGGCGAGGGGTGCTGCTTCCAGTCCCACGCATGAGAATTCAGGTGATCTCCATTGTTTTTCTTGAGCAAGTGGATGCTGTCGATGCCAAAAGAAGACCGCGACTCCACTCGGATATCAAACCCTCCGCCATCGAGTCTTACGCGTCCATCAGGAGTGAAAGAGCTGCCATTCTTCTTATCGGTGGTGGTGTTCGAAACAACATGGCCAACAATGTCGGTCAAGCTGGAATCCGTGAATGACCCGATGATGTCGTGTACTGCGCTTCCTTTCGGTGCCATGAAGAAGCGCACGCGGTCGCCATGGTAGCCGCCAAACCATGAACTGCATCGCGTAGCAGTGTGGAAACAGATTCCTTCGACCACAGCGATCGATCCGTTGGCGTAGCAGTCGGTCGGATGCGGTGACGGGGGCACGTGATAACTCACGTCAATCTGTAAGATGCGCTCGTCAGGAGTCAATGGGAAACAGTTCACCTCAATGCCGTATTGACTGCTGCCGTGCAGGCGATTGACGATCTCGTCGAAGCACTGTGCGCTGTCAAACGACTGGACAAACGTGACTTGGTTCTCCCGAGTCGCGATCAAGATCCCGAGAGCACCTCCTGGATGCGAAAATACTGCCGCCTCGATAACTTGGGATTGATTCATGATCGAGAATTGCTCCGGAGGTCCATTCCTCTGATCTGGTGCTACAAGTTGAGTCGGAAGATATTGATGTTGACCTTCGGCGATTGGCGCAGGACAGAATAGTACCCCCAGCGATCCAACATAAGAGTTCCCACGCGAGCCAAAGAACCCACAGATCTGGTGGCCAGCGGGGGCGTCGATAATGCTCGTGTCTGATCCTCCTAAGCCACCAAACCAAGGGCTTCTCCGCAAATTTGTCACCACTCGGAACGCATCCACCCAGTGACCGCTTTTCACCTCGAGTCGCATGAGTTTCTCACCAGAGAGCAGCTCGAAAATGTGCTCGTGACGTCCATACGTGGGGTTGTTTTGTTCCGTGAGATTGAGCGCATGCTTTTCGCTGGAAAGGACGCGGATTGATTCCACGAACTCACGACACTCCACAGCAATTGCTTGGATTGAAGACGATTGTACGGCAAACGGGTGTTGGGGTCCATCACTCAATGCTAGCCCTGCTGCATGAGGCGAACGAACACCAGGCGAAAGGTGCCGCGAAAAAGACTGGTGCCAATTGGCACTTTCGTGAAGAAGAGCTTGGCTGCAATACGCTCCTAGCGTTCCGACGTAATTGTCGCCCACGGTGCCAAAGAATCCGTGAATCTTGCACCCATCAGCAGGTTTCAGCACTTCACATTGTCCACCAAATCCTCCATACCATCGTGATGTTCGCTTGTTGGTGTGGATTTGAATGCCATCAACGTACGCCATCGCTCGGACATCCACTTGCGTGATGAATTCGCCCTCCAGAAGGATGAACAGGTGCTTATGACCACTGGAATGCAGCTTACCATCATCCCAGGCTGCGACCTCAGCACGAGTGAACGTCTGAATACTGTTCAAAAAGCTGTCTGCATCAACCACGACAGCACCAAGGTCATATGGATGCGCATTGCCCTGGCTATGGCCACCAAATGCGTACTGCTCGCCGTCATATTGACCTCCCCCAACTGGACCACACACGTCATGCACCCAGCTCACCGTTGGCACACGTGTCGATTGCTTTTTCGCCGTCGATATCCATGGACAATGCTGCAAAATACGAGCTGAGCCGATATTCCAATGCGCTCCATGACGTCCAGTGACCTCACGAAGTGCCGACAGGTTGAGCTGAAGCCGTCCATCGCCAAAAGCATGACGAAATGCCGATTTCCCACTACGAGGGTCGATTTCATAGACGCACAGCAATCGGTTCATATCATCGAAACCTCTCCCCATGATGCCAGTGTCCGAGTGGCCGAGTCCAAAAGTGTGGCCAAGTTCATGAAGGAACGCGCCAATGCCCGTGGAATAATTCGCCCAGAAAGTACCGCGATAGCAGCTATCGTCCATGAGCGACTTGGTGTCAACCTTGTTGTTGTTCAAGCAGTAGGACGTGATTTCCCCCAGGTGACGTGGCCAGGTATGAAGACCACAGGAGCCAAACACACCCACTTTTTCGCCTCCGAGAGCAGTATGTCCCTCGGCTTTCTGCGTCACGGGGTTAAACTTGGAGCACCCAAGGATGACCGCATGTTTGAACTCGAGTTCCGGGTGCGCATCGAGGCCGTAGGCATTGATGTCTTCGTGCACAAGGCGAATCAGCTCCTGGTCGTGAATGGAACGAGCTCTCGCGTTGGTGAAACTGGAGTGTAGAAATTGTACAATAGGCAAGCCATCAGCCGCGAATTCCATCGCGAACGTCTTGCGAGGCAAGCCGGCGTCGTGGAACATCTCTGCCGTCACGGTCTGCATGAGCAGCGCATTGAAGCGGATCTTGTCGATCGCGGTCTGGTCCGAGTTGTCAACACCGCGGGGGGAATCAAAGCCCTCGCCAGACGCATCACAGCACTTCTGATAGTAAAAGCGTACCACATAGCGGCTCGCAACGGGGGCATACGCGATTGGGAACGCCCGGTGCGCGTACGCCCCAAAGCGCAGTGTGATCAGGTACTTCCCTGGCGCTGGGAGCAGCACGAACGCCTTGAACTTGCCCGACGCGAGCGTCACGGGCCAGAAGCACCCGCGCGCGTCATCGAGTCGCACATCGAGAAAGCTGTCCTCGGGACGGACGCCGAGAGCGGAGACGCTGGGGACCCATCCTTCAAGCAGCACGAGCGGGTACGAGAGCGCATCGTGCTCGCGCAGGTTTGTCACGACGATGCTGCTTGCCATCTCTGTCCAAATGCGATCGATCAGATTTGGAGCTCGAAGGCGTTTCCAAAAGTAACTGCAGCAAATCAGGAGAAGTCGCTGTATTTCTGCCAATAAACGCTTTTAATAGTATTGCAGAATGCGTTATTTGAACCAATGGACATGCAGAGCGGAGAGAAGAGTGTCATTTTCTTTACGGTAAATTACGATCGGATGACATTTTCCATCAAGTTGGCATTTTCCAAGTAGGTGCGTATTAACACTATTCAGCATTCGCGGACAGTTGGCTCAGATGAAGAACGCAGGTTCAAGCAAACGCCAGTCACAAGAAACCAGACCACGTTGCAGCTCGAGGCAAACCATTCGGCAACACAGCCGTAGCATTCCACTCAGTCACAACAAAAAGAAAAGAAGAAAGGAGCATGCACTTTGTGATTATAAGCAGTATTACAAAGGAAAACAGCAACGCTGGACAAAGTAACCGTGGTTGCAAACCAGACTGGTAACGAAAACCTAGATAAAACAGCGCGCATCAAGCAACGACGGCATTGAGGCGAGCTTCACGGTCGCTTCGCTTCTTCTCCAAGAAACTGTACCACACCTCACGGCCACCTCTCTTCGCGTACCAGAACCACAGACCAATGATACCAATAACGGCACCAGCAGCAATGATCCACCCAAACACTTGGGTGGCAGTGCTCGACGCAGTGCACATGTACACCAAACCAAGTAACACGCCTGGAGCCACCAAGAACAGCGCGATCAAGAACAGCGCAGCTGAGAACGGCCACGACACACTGAAGAACGCCAACGAACGAGCCCAGCTCAGAATTGGCTTGCGCGTGATCGGAATAGGGTAGAACAAGAAGATACCGAACATGTTGAACCAAAAGTGCACAAGCGCAATCGCAACAGCGTCAGCCTTTCCCGTCACAAGCGACGCCAAAAGAGCAGTGCCAGTCGTACCCAAGTTGGCTCCGATCACCAAAGGGTACACTTGCTCAAGCGTGACGACACCAAGACCAGCAAGCGGCGTCAGCGTCGATGTCACAACAGTCGAAGAGTGGACCGCGAAAGTGATCAAAGTACCAACACAGATGTTCACGTAGCCGTTGTAGTTGAGCAGGCGAGCCACAAGCTTCTTCGTTGGACCCATGAACACCTTCGCCAGCATCTTCACCAAACAGAGCAACGCACACACAAGGATACAGAAACCGATGCAAACCACAATAGCACCGATGCTGCCATCGCTCATGCTGGCGTCTTTGAATGCACCGTCCGTCACGAAAGACTTGCCAGGGACGCATTGGATCTCGCCAGTGGCAACCATGTAGATGCTAGATTTGTCCACGACGATGATGTTGTCTGCCAGCGGGTCCACAATGGCGTCAACTGGACTGTCGAACGCACCACTCGAGGTCTTGGCGTTCGACATGGCGCTCGACAGCTCCTCCAACGGATGGAAAAGCACTTCAATGGGGAACATCACAAGCACAGACCAGATGTTGTACATGTCGTGGACCGTGGCGGCAGCCATGGCGCGCTGGAAATGAGCTCGATCACTTACTTGACCGAAAGCAACCATGATGCACGTCACGCACGTACCGATGTTGGCACCCATAACGACGAACACACCCTGGCGGATGGTCATGCCACCGGCTCCCACAAGCGCGACGATGATAGACGTCACAGTTCCAGAACTGTGCAGAAGAGCCGTCGCCACCGTGCCGATCATCAGACCGGCGACAGGGTTGTCGGCGAAGTCGAACGCACCCTTCGTGTCACATCCCAGC
>JAASGH010000443.1:0-12372 GCA_023334155.1 Globisporangium heterothallicum
AGGAGAAGGCAAGCAAAGAGGGAAAGAAGGGGGGCGGGAGTAGAGAAGAAGAAGAAGAAGAAGAAGAAGAAGAGGAAGAAGAGGGTCCAGCTGACAATGGGAACTAAATGAAATTTTCTCTCTCTCTGGTTTGTATTAATCAGAGCTGTTTCTCTCCATCGTATCCAACACGATCGGAGGACATCGAGATCATCACTCTCGAATCACTCGCGTTGGCTATGCTCGTCGTGTCTCCACCCGGTCGGGAGGAAGTGTTTTAAACTGTACTGCGACTCGCGACGGAAAGAAACGAGGCAGTTGAAGGGGGAAGCATGGAAAAAAAACCGCGTCGGAGTGGTTTTTTTTAGTTGCCACAGATTTCGATTTGCTCAAGCTCACGCACTTCGCATTCCCCCTCGCGCTCGTGATTTCTCACCCCTCTCTCTCTCTCTAAAGCAACAATGGACCGTGATTCCCTCGTCTTCCTCGCCAAGTTGGCCGAACAAGCTGAACGGTGCGCTGCTCGTTCCTCCGAGTCGTCTGCGTTTTGTGCGCGAGTGTGCTGACTTTTGGCGTTGTGTGTGTGTTGTGTTGTGCAGCTACGATGAAATGGTGGACCACATGAAGGCGGTCGCGAACAACCACAACGTGGAGTTGACCGTGGAAGAGCGCAACCTGCTGTCGGTGGCGTACAAGAACGTGATCGGTTCCCGCCGTGCGTCGTGGCGTGTGATCTCGTCGATCGAGAACAAGGGCGACAGCGAGCGCAGCGAGCACATCAAGTCGTACCGTCAGAAGATCGAAGGCGAGTTGGTGGACATTTGCAACGACATTTTGACGATCATCGAGAACAACTTGATCCCGAACTCTTCTTCGGAAGAAGGGAAGGTGTTCTACTACAAGATGAAGGGAGACTACCACCGTTACTTGGCGGAGTTCCAAGTGGACGATGAGCGCAAGGAGTCGTCGGACAAGGCTTTGGAAGCGTACAAGCAAGCGTCTACGATCGCGATGGCGGAGTTGCCTCCAACGCACCCGATCCGTTTGGGTTTGGCGCTGAACTTTTCTGTGTTCTACTACGAGATCCTGAACTCGCCTGACCGCGCGTGCAACTTGGCGAAGCAAGCGTTCGACGATGCGATCGCCGAGTTGGATACGCTGTCGGAGGAGTCGTACAAGGACTCGACGTTGATCATGCAGTTGTTGCGCGACAACTTGACTTTGTGGACGTCGGACCAAGAGCCAGACAATGTGGACGCGAACCAAGGCGACATGAACGTGCAAGACGTGGAGTAAGCGTCTTTGCTCGGTCATGTTCGTTCCTTGAACGTGTCGGTATGGCAATTAATATAACAGTAGATAGAACCACACAAAAATGGACCAATTTTTTCTCCGACTTTGCTTGTGCGTGTTTGTCGTTCTGGTCACTCATTCGAAGAGACAGCATGATTCCCCCATGTTGGCAAGCGACATGTCTCGACTGTGTCGCTTGCCTTTTTGGTAGCAGCATCCGATGTGCATGGAAATGACGAAATCGATCCTGTTTCGACCTCGATTGCGTGCGTGCGTGTCTAAATGGTGCAGCCAGCGCAGGATGGAGGCGATCGAAAGCGGTGCATGGGGACCATGTGATGTGAGAGCACGTGCACGAAGCGCTCAAGGATCCGCTGGAGCGCAACGCCGTCAAACAGTTTGACAGCGATCCCGAGATCTTTTTCGCTTGCTTGAGTTCAGAGAATCCTTTGCGGTGGGTCGATTTTCAGTGTACCCGGAAACAGTTCACTTTTGAGCGATTTCTCTGTGAGCAAGTAGAACGATTGTCGCACCTTGTGGTCTGTGGAAGCCGATACTCGGTCGCTGTCCACCCGGTACCGGGGTACATCGCAGTCAGACAAAGTAGTTACTCGATCAGTGGCGCACGGGCTCGTATTCTTGTACGAACGTCGTTGTTCGGATCGTTCAGAAAACCGCTCTTCTGCAAAGTCGACCTTGTCACCCCAAAAAATCGAACCAAGATCCTGCCTCGCTTTTGGTGCGCTCGGGTGTATTTTGCTCTTCTTGTCAGCGCGTTCCGACGACAGTGCATGCTCACCTCGCTCTAGCAACGTGGCTCGGTGTGCACCAACTGTGTCCGCCAATTTCCGTCCCCTCTGCAGGATTTCCTCCCCACACACACACGAATGCTTTGGAAGATGAAGTGAAGTGGGGAAACTTTCTCGAGGGAACTCTCGTGCGTGGCCAGAAATTTCGCCAAAAAAGAGGTGAGGAGGGAAGAATGGCACATGGGAACCCAATTGGAGGGTCTCTGTCGGAGAGATCCCAGATGGATTTCCGCAAAGGAGAAGTGCACAAGGGATCGAGAAGAAGAGGACGCTAACGAGAAAAGGAGAGAGCTGCTCTTTTCTGGTCTCCCTCGCGTGCATGCAATCACGCATCTGTCGAATGCTTCAAAAATATGCTGCGAGAGGAAGCATCGCTGCGGAAATTCTCGCACAATAGCAGCGCCTCGAATGGAAAGCATCCAAGCTCCCACAGGCGACCTCGAACGGGAGGATCGACTGCTGCGATACTTCCTCCGATCGGTTCGGTTTCTCGTGAAACTTGACTCTTCCAGCGCAATCACCGTCCGCGTTGAACGAGGGAGGAACACCCGCTTGCGCGTTCCCTCGATGGTGCGTCGGTGTCGGAAGAGTGCAGTCTGCATACTCGCTTGGCATCTCACGTATGCTCCTTTCCATTCTGACTGTCGTGATCCAACTGGGTGCGCGAACCATCCACAGAGATCGTAAAGGAAACGATCCGACAGACATCATCATCATCCCTCGAATCCGCACTTGGTGGGTAATGGACCTTTGCTGCTTGCGAGCAGCATCGAACGCGCAGAGGGTATGGCAACGAAGCATGCTCCGCAAAGTGTATCTATGTACGAGAGTCCTAGGCACTTTTTTTCCGTCGTCGAGTCTGCTTGTATAGTATGCGAGTGGGGTTTTCTCAGTGCTGTATAGGTCTCGACGTTCGTCTGATGGATCTTTTTCCGTTCCATGTTTGCCTTTACGCATTCTCACTCTTCCCACTCGATGTATTTGCCTTAGTGCTCTTCAGATGTCGTGGATCTCTGTTTTTTGTTTTCCATATCGTGCGACACATCGGGGCTCTCTACGAATCCGTGCCATATCTCTCTTACTCCGTGCACATCCACACTCTCCTGTCTACATATCTACCTGTCTATTCTATCTATCGCATCATCGTCATCTCGCACCGTTGCTGGACCCAAGCAGCTCCTCGTAATGCGTCGTGCAGTAGTTCTGCGTGCGCTCGTACGCAGGTTTGGAGCACTGCGCGACCGCGCACCGCTTGCCGCCGCCATGTGCCCAGCAAAAGCCATTCGAGACCGAGATCGTATCGCAGCGCTCGAACGAGCAGATCGTGCCGCCGCCATGGGACCAGCACACGCCTTTGGACTTGGCGCGGTTGTCGCAATCCGAGACCTTGCATTTCACCGAGCCGCCGTGGCGCCAACATCGTTTCGCGTGCTTGGCGCGACTCATGCAGCCATCGACGATGCAGAACTTGCTGCCTTTCTTCACCGAGCTGCTGCTGTTCGCTTCCGCTACGGCTGCCGCGGTTGCGGTCGGGGAGACACCGCGCGACTGGGACGAAGCACCGAAACGGGAGCGAACGCGCTTGCGCTTGATCACTTTCGACGCAGGCACGATCGGTGCCTGGGACTCCGAGTCGGAAGAAGACGAGCTCGAGGACAGGATGAACGAAAGCGCGCCTTTGTTGGTCGAAACGGAACACGAGGAGGGGGACGAGGCTGCTCCTGGAGCCGCAGCGTCGGCGCCGTTCGGGTTGTAGTACGCGTTCTCGTCGTTCATGACGTCCATGACGTTCATAGTAGCAACGCGCCAGCGAACCGAGATGGAGTGGTGGTGTCTCGCGCTGTTTCGGATGATGCGCGGGTGTGGAAAAAATGGAAAGTGATCTCGTGAGGCACACCGACACGCTCAATTGCACCGAAAGGAAGAGGAAAAGAGAAGGAAGAGAGAAAAAACCACTTGGCGGGTGTGAGTGATTCGTGCGCGCTGTCTCTGTCGGTGGGTGCTGAGTACGCACTGCACAACCAGCTGCGCGGGACGTGCGTGGTGGTGGTGGGGTGTGTGAGGCAGACAGAAAGCCTAGTTGCTGGCGACAGTCCGACAAACAGGTGGAGGAGAGGGTTCATTCACTGCGGAAGCGTGGGACAAAGTATCAAGAGCGTGGCGGAGTGTGAAAAGTGGGGTTGCCGTTTTCGTTCAATTGCGGTGTGGAGGTTTCTCGTATTTGTGGCTGCGTTTGTGCATGTGTGCATGTGTGTTGTTTACACCACTGGTTCTCAGCAGCACGAAGATGGAAAAGGAAGAGTGGCAGGAAAAGAGTAGGCTGCTGTCGTGTCAATGCCATTTTGATGTGAGGCAGCAACTCGTTTGGAAGAAAAAATCCGATTCTGGTCGACTGATACCTCTATACAAAGGGTGCACGATCAATCCCGCGACCGAATCGATAGACAAGAAAGCGTCAATCATGGCAATGGATCCTGCATATCTCCGGTCGATTGCTTGGCTATTTTCGAACGAGGCGCACTATTCGAGGGGTTTCGAAGTGTAAAGGAAGGAGGGCGATTGGCCGTTTCTTGTGTAGGTATGCTCACTCTTTTCTTTCGCTTCCGGATGTCTCGCGGCTTGTTTATGCGCGTGATTGCTAGCCTGCAGAGCTCCGGACTTGGCTTCAACGAGTTCCGCTTGCATCTCTTCACTCTCTTTTGTGCCTCCGAAAGTGCGCGCTCAAGATATAAAGTCGACCTTGAAAGCGCGAGGAATACGAAAGCAGTGTGCACTGCGCGAGAGACGAGGTCGCAGACCATAAACAGGAGAATAAACAGCATTCGCTCGGTGGGAGGTTCCACTCGACTTGCTCTTGCGCACGGGTTTCTGTGCGTGTTGCAACTTTTGTCAGCGAACGATGCGTTCCTATTGTAAACCTGGTAAAAGAAAGAAAGAAGAAACACTCTGCTATTCCGACCGTGTTTCATTTTGTTTTGACTCCGCAACCCCGAAAAGAGTTTGCATTCGTTGTTGTTGGCAATGAAGGAGCTGCAAATCCTCCGTGTTTGCCGTCGCTTTCCATCTCGAGGCTTACACCGATTGCAAACCCGCAGTGTCTCAAAGTCGTTTGGTTGTTTGTTTGTTTGTCCTGGCGGTTGGCGTTGCTCTATGCAGACGTTTCCTTTCCGCGAAGATGGTGGCTCTGTCCGGATTGTCAATGCGAACTGATATATTATTGCGAACTGGCGTTGCCGCTGATTCATAGAGCGACCACGCAGGTCGGTCTATTGACGCACTCGCATCTCGGTTCCAGCAGCAAGCAACCATCCTCGTCGTGTGTTCTATTTTTGCTGTTGTTGACTTGGTCGCCGCGCACCGACAGCACAGTGTTGCATACTCACTCGCGTACACACATACAAAAGAATACGTAAAACCAAAGAAATGCTTGAAGAAACCGCCTGTCCTCTCGTACACTTTCTTGTTGAGGATTGCTCCTTAAGCTTTCTTTTTTTTTCTGTGGCGGTGGTGACTCTCTCTCTCTCTGGGATCTCTTTGCTTTCGTGCAAACGCTCTCCTCCGATCAGAAACGCAAGAAGATGGATAGTCCGACGGTCATCTCTGGCAACGCACAGCAGAGAGGGAAGTGCCCCATGGATCCAAACGTCAGTCGACAACAACCTCCAGTCAACACCGTGCAACACAATCGGGTATGCGACAGGTGCCGCTTTTCTCTCTCTCTCTCTTTCGTATCGCTGTCCTTGAAGCCTGGCACTCTCTCGTGCACCAAGCCAGTCCAGACGTCAAACATGCGGACATGAGCAGCGTTTGGCTGGCATTCATTCATTCAATCCGGTACGAAGGCGAGCACACCGCACCAAGATGCGATGCAATCGAACCAGTGCGAGATTCTGATCTGCTCGGAGAGAAGGGGAGCGTTTCTGGACCGCTCTTTCCTCAGACTCCTTTACATGCAGTGTATATATTCACTGCACATCCAGCGCAGCACTTTCGGACGCACACTGCAGGGTTTGCGCTCGACCGACGTCCAACGTTTGAGCGCGGAGGCTCCGATGTTACTCGGTATGCACCTTTCGAGACTGGTTCTTCGTTCGGAGCAGCAAGGATGGTTTCTGCTGGAGCGACCGTTAAGGCGACGACAGCACCCACGTGGTTTGGAGCTCTCGGGTTCCGAAGAGCGACCCGGTGCTGGTGTCGGCAACACGCAGACAGCACATTCTCCGTCGAATCGGATTTGCGGGTGATGGTACAACGACGCCAATGCGACGAGCACGATGTTAATCGGCGGCATCTCGACTTGGAGGAGCCAATGTGCTCTCGGTCCATCCAATGCTCCATGTCATTGTGCAGTTGACTGCTGCAACCGCCAGCCTTGCTGTGTTCCCCGAAGAACGTTCAATGGACAGGTGATTGCTCTCGGGTTTTACTGGAGGATGCAGGAGCATTCCCTGATGCTCAAGTGCATCCATCCTCCCAACACCCGCATCAGCTCTAGTTACAAAGTGCACAGCGTTTCCGCACCGAACGCTCTTTCACTTGCTCCTTTTGACTCAAGCGAAGCTCCTTTTGGCTCACTCGTCTGCCTTCGACTCGACTTCACCGCCATCGCGAGGAGCCGTGTTGGACGTGCATCGGCACAACTACCGAAATATGCGTCCCCAGTGTTGCCAAAGCATGTGCATGGGTCGACCACCACGATTTGCTGGTGCAGTTGTAAAGACCGAGGGAGAGTACGCTCTCCACACACACACACACACCGAAAGGTGCAGTGGGTTCTATTGCCAGCAAACGCTTCGCGCATCCACACTTGAAGTGCGGGACAGAGACACAGTTTTGTCCATGTCGAGGATTATTGCTGGCGCACAATGCTCCATACAACTGCATGTTGCTTGTTGCATGCTGCGCTGCAACGTGTGCGTGCAAGACAACAAAGTGGAAGCTGTTCTATGACAGTGTGCCATTTCTAATGTCTGCAAGGGGGAGAGAAATGCCGTTGCGAGAGATGTGCTCCCGTGCTGTCCTGCTCTTTATAATCGACCAGCTGGATCGAAGTCGCCAGCAAACCGACTTTTTCGACAAGGATACTGACAGAGACCAGTATACGCTCCATCAGCTTCGGACGTGCGATCCGGATAATACTCCACCAGAACCGCAAGCAAGCTGCACTCGTGGAAACCTGTGTCAATAGCGCTCGGATTGTCGGTAAAGACTGCTTTCGAATCGGCGCGTGCATACCATCTGGTTTTCGCGACTTGCTGGTCTTTTTTTCTCGGGTCGCACAGCAGGAGACTCGCATTCTTTCGAGGGTGCTGGCTGCTTGAAGAGCAGGCGGGAAAGGGAGAGAAAGCCAAATGCCCACCCACCCCAACACAATCAAACCCCAGAATCCCTTCTTCCGCGTCGCGCCGTTTGCAGTTGGCGCACGAAAACAGCCACCACAAACTCGCACAAGCAAACCGACAAGCACCGCACGCTAACCCACGAACAAGTACGCATTTGTATTTGTAAGTTGCCGCAACAAGCAAGCGCGTGCTCGTATTAAAAGAGAGAAGAGAAAAAGCCGTGCTTGCACAATGTCTGCTGCGCAGTCTCCCGGTGCGCGTCCGTCGGTCATGAGCGCGATCATGCGTCCGTCGTCCATGATGCGTCCATCCATGGTCAAGGACAACAGCAACGTGTTCGCGGAGAAGAAGATCGAGAACGCGAACATGGAGATCTTCTCGACCGACGTGCTCATGGAGGGCGAGATGAGCAAGAAGGGCGAAGGTGGCTTGCAAACCTGGAAAAACGTACGTGTGTGTGTGTATTTCATAAAACGCATTGCATTGTGTCTAACAGCGTTGTGTATTGTGCAGCGCATGTTCGTGCTGCGCGGCCAAGTGCTGTCGTACTATGGCGTCGAGAATGGCGAGCGCTGCGGCGCCCTCAAAGGCTCGATGAACATCCGCGGCGCGACGGTCGAGCGTCTCGACGGCGGCAACATGCTGGCCATCACGCTCCCGCAGGGCTCGACGCGCGTGCTCGCGGCGCCGAACGTGCAGGCGCTGATGGACTGGATGACCGCGATCTCGGTCGCGTCCAACGCCGCGGTCATGGACCCGACCTCGGACATGGCGCTCGTCGACCACTCGCGCACGACGCACATTATTCTCGTGCGCCATGGCCACTACGCGTCGTCGCAGACGCCCGCGCTGGACATGAACGGTCCGCTCACCGATCTGGGCATTGAACAGTCGAAGCGCGTGGGTAAATTCTTGCACGCGTACCTCAATGCGCGCGGCGTGCTGAAGCGGTACCCTGTGTTCCCGATCTACCACAGCGGCGTGCGCCGTGCGACGGAGACCGCGGATCGCATAGCCGAGTCGTTCCCGAAAGGCTCGATCCAGTTGGTCGAGAACAAACTCTTCCGCGAAGCGTGGCCGGGGAACCCGCTGCCGTCGACGAACCGCAAGATGCTGCCGCGAGAGAAGCTGGACAACATGGTCTCGGATTGCGCGCGCCTGAAGATCGCGTACCGCACGATGTTCCGCCATTTGATCCCGAGCGATGTGAGCACCAGGGAGACCTCATTGAGCGAGCAGGAGAAGCAGCACTTCGCGGATACAATCGGCGCCAAGACGACGCAGACGCGCATCAACGACCGGTACCGGATCGTTGTGTGCCATGCGAACATCATCCGCTGGTTCATCTGCAAAGCGCTCGGCGTGGACCCCGACGGCACGTGGGGACGCATGCGCTACAACCACTGCGGCATCACGGCGCTCGAAGTCGACTCGGTGGGGAACGTGCAGCTCGTCAACATGAACCAAACGGGCCACTTGGACACCACGATGCTCTCGGAAAACTCCTAAGCAAGGAGCTTTTTTTCTCTCACTCGATTGTCTCTTTGCATGCTACGGACACTTCGAGGGAGTCTCGCAATATTAATGTTAATGAAAGAACAAAAACAATCTGCACTTTGTTTTCTCACGTGAATGTATCCTGGAGATTGCTGTATTGACTTTTTGTGTGTGTGACTCTTTGTATGCGAATATTTGGCTGCTTTCAATATTCAATGCTGTCGTATCTTCAAAAGCACACACACCATGTGTGTGTGTGTGTGGCACTAGTGCTTCGTTAATACTTGTACACTTGAGCGCTCGTGTAGTTGAGCTCTTTGAGCACGCCGCGGAGCTCGCCCTGGGTCTTGTCTGGGTTCTTGTCGCCCGAGAGCGCTTCCATCATCGGAGGAGGACCACAGACGCACACCAAGTGGTCGTCGCTTGGAGCGGGGAGCAGCTCTTGCACGATCTCCTTGGTCACAAAGCCCGTGTACCCCTTCCAGCCTTCAGGCGCGTGGCTCAGCACGTAGTGCACCTTGAATTGCGGGTACATGTACTGCAACGCGTCGAGTTCTTCGCGCAAGATGATGTCGCGCTCCGCCGTGTTGGCGTACACGAGCGTGATCTCGGTCTCGTCGGACGGGTTGCGCAAAATCTCCTTGGCGACTTGCAGCAATGGCGTCAATCCGGAGCCGCCCGCGACGAAGCCGATCTTCTTGTACTGGTTGGCCACGTACTTGAACTTCACGTACGGACCTTTCATCTCCAAGCTGTCGCCGACTTGCAACTCCACAATGTGCTTGCTGAGCAGACCCGTCGGGTACCCCTTGACGACCAGTTCCAGAAACCCTTTCTCGGCATTCGTGTTGACCGGCGTGTATGGCCGCACGACCGGCTTGCCGTCGATGTCGGCCTTGGCGAGCAAGCAACTGGCCACCGAGAGTCCCATCTCGTAGTCTGGGTCTGGCAGGTCGAACACGATGCGCTTGGTGTCGTGGGTCACGTCTTCCACCTTGCGCACTTTGAACGAGCGGAATTCACCGGCGGAGAGCGCGACTTTCTTCTCGGCGGCATTCGCGGCAGGTGTGGTAGTGGCGGCGGAAGCGGTGACGAGTCCCATGGCGGAGAGCACGGCAGACGTGGACGTGAGGGTCTTGAGGCTGGGACGGGAAATGCGGAGTGCGCGCCACATGCTTGTTGTTGGGGTGGGGAGAGAGAAAGAGTGGAACGAGAGAGAAGCTCTTGTGCTGCGTGGTGCTCTCCCTTCGATGGACTTCGAATGCAGAAATGACCAGCAACGCCTCCCGTTTCTTCCGTTATCGCTGCTCGCTCCCTTCAACCAGCACCAATTGATGCGGTCAAAATAGATCGCGTCATCATCGGAGGATGGTGGTAGCATTTGGAGGATGACCGCATTCGCTGCAGCGAACTGGTACATCAGAAGCAGCAGAAGGAGTAGCAAATGAAGGGTGAGTCGTGAGCGTCAGTGGTCGCTTATTTCCGAGAGTTCACAAAGTACGCAGTCCCGTATTTCCGGTTGCATAAACCAGTGGGTGACGTGGAGTGACACGATGGAATGGAGGGACGCGGATTGGTCCAATTGTTCGCAACTCCTCCTGTGGTTGGGTGGAGAATACGGATGCGGTCGCTGATTGGCGGAGGACTTTGTGGTCGCTTGTTGTTTGTGCTGTATACCCTAGCACACACAAATGAGGCTTTGCCCTACCAGCATGTTACAGGTCGCACGCTACCGTGGAGTGCGAGCTTGAAGCGACACACTGTCTGGACAAGACTGGATCGGCAGCGAGCGACCAATGCCGATTGCGATCCCACTCGGAGCAGCAATCCCTCAAGCGAACTAGTCGACCACAGTCGCTCGAATGCCGCCAAAGCCTTTCCAAAAGGTCTTGCGGTGGATGTACGCCAGCACGCATCCAATTTGATCTCTTCTTGCTGCGACTACTTCGCAAACCACATTGTGGTCATACACAGAGGCTGTGCGGATCGGGTGTGGTAGACTTCGTGACAACTTGCATACGCACATGCATCCACAATCTGATCTGCGCTCCCGAAAAGCTGGCGTCGAATCAAGGTCAGGTTTCCCATGAAGGGAGATGAGATGGGATACACGTTGCACCTCTGCTGGTGAGTGGTCGCCTCCCGCACACACACACACCTTCATTGTTTTGAAATCGCACTGTGCAGCAGGTTTGTTCGTCCAAGTCCCGGTGCACACCGACGATCTCGTCGCGCTGAGTGCCTTCTTGCCGATGTCCCTCACGCTTCTCACAAATCTCGTTCTCACTCAAGACTCACGTCGTTCCTAGCAATCCACTAGCCAATCAAACAAGATGAACGTCCGCTTCACTGCGTTCCTCGCCGCCATCGCCGCTGCTTCGGCCACTGCGCTCCCTCGCGTGCACCCTGATGTGCACCGCGCGCTTCTCAAGGACGGCTCCGTCGACGTGGTCGTCGTGCTCAAGGAAACCACCGAAGCCACTCTGGAGAGCGTCAAGGAATCCGAGTACGCCACCCGCACCGACCGCATCAACGCCTTGAAATCCAAGCTTCAAGCCGCCAACAAGCTCGCCTCGACTGAAGTGGAGACAGTCATGTCGCAAGAGGCGGAAGGACTCCACGAAGGCTACAAGAACTACTGGATCGCGAACCAGCTCATCGTGGACGCTGCGTCGTTCGAGTTGGTGGAGAAACTCGCCGGTTTGTCGTCGGTCGCGGAGATCCGTGAGACCAAGGTCATCGAAGTGGAGGTTCCTCAGGTGGAGACGCCTTCGACCAACGAACTGGTCGGCCAAGAGTGGGGGATCCAGCGCATCGGTGCGAACAAGATCTGGGCTGACGGCAACATCGGTCAAGGCGTTGTTGTCGGCAGTATCGACACTGGTGTGCGTGGCACGCACGAAGCGTTGAAGCGCAACTTCGCTGGGAAGTACGGTTGGTTCGATCCTGAATCGAAGAAGCCAGAGCCATTCGATCTCAATGGCCACGGCACCCACACGATGGCAACCATTGCCGGCGTCAAGGGAGTTGGCGTCGCTCCAGGTTCGACTTGGATGTCGTGCAGAGGGTGTCGCACCAGCTCATGCCCCGAGTCCGACTTGCTCGACTGCGCTCAGTGGATCTTGTGTCCGACCTTGACCGATGGCACCAACGCCGATTGCTCCAAGGCGCCTCGCGTGGTGAGCAACAGTTGGGCTGGTGGTCAAGGTGATCTCTGGTACAAGCCCGCTGTGGACGCGTGGATCAAGGCTGGTATTGTGCCAGTGTTCGGTGCTGGCAACAGCGGTCCAAATTGCTCGACTGCCAACTCTCCAGGTGACTACCCAAATGTCATCGGCGTCGGCGCCACCACTATCACTGACGGCCTTGCCACCTTCAGCAGCAAGGGACCGAGTGTCCTCGGTCGCCGAAAGCCTGATATCTCGGCTCCAGGACGCTATGTGCGTGCTGCG
>JAASGH010000444.1:0-12363 GCA_023334155.1 Globisporangium heterothallicum
ATATTTTCGAATCGTTGGCGAACTCGATCTTTATGAACCTATCCATGTTGTGGCATCTTCCTTCTCGCTTTTGACACGCTCGTCTTGCAAATCCCACATATGCAGGACGCGTGTTCTTCAAATTGACGATCTGCTTCATCGCTACGATTGGTCGGATATCGAGTTAACCTGGAGCACCATGCAGCATAATTGGTGGAAATTGCATTCGTCTCTTAAGTTCGCGCATGTCACTCAAAGTGGACAGATCCATTATTTCGCTCCTGGAAACCACGATTCGTGGCAATGCTCGAAGACTCGACACCACAGCGAGCATGGAAGCGCATGCGTTCGGGAAGAGCACAACAACACCAAAAAGACTCCATCGCGGAAGGATCGCGGATAACACACATGGGAATACGTGGTCCACAGCCGTTGTGCTTCGGTGATCCCGTACGCAAACGTCCCTCTCTCTCCGCGTGAGTCTTTATCCTGCTCTTCGACATTCTCCCACTCGCCACTGATGACACCGCCATCGAAGTCGACGACTCCAGAATAGCAGTAGCTCCCCACATCTCCTTTGACGACATAATCTTGCTGGTAACTGAGGTTTCTTGGCGACCACAGACCAAAAATCGGTCGCGTTTGGTCGAAGATGAGCTCACGAGACGTACCTCGAAGGTAGCCACTGGGGAGAAGCTGCACACTCAGTTCACAGCCGTACTCGTACCCATCGTCATCCGTCGCACAGCCTTTGAGCTTGTAGACGCCAGTGGTTAGCACCCGGATCTTGTTGTTCATCGTCGCATTCACTTCTTCGTCATCGGCGACCACAATCACTTTGCCATGGTCTTCGCGCTTCACGACGCTATGGCGAACCGCCTGGGTCACCTCCAGCTCGAAGTCACCTTTCCCGCCGTCGTAGCCTTCCTGGTGTCCTTCGTCCACATTTCGCCATCTGCCATGAATCTTCGCAGCTCCGTCAACCCGACCCGAGTATCGGAACAGCCCCACTGCGTCACGCACTTTATACTCGAGGATGTACCGAACGCGATCGATGCGCCAGGCGCCATGCACAGGACAGGACTGCGGATGCGCGAGCTCTCGCGACGTGCCTTTCAGCGTGCCATCGGGAAGAAGCCGCAGTGTCACAAAGCACTCGTCTTTCGTCGCGACAGACACTGCTCTCGGTCTGCCTCGACGACGGCGTGGAGTAGTACTTGGACTTGTCGAAGAAGGCGAGGAAAAGGACTGTCGTGGTAGCGACGCAGTGGTTGTGAACCCTCGGAACTCGTACAGACCCGGTGTCAACGGGTACAGCTTCAGCGGCAACGATCCTTCTGCTTCTTGCTTATGCTTGTTGTCTTCACGAAGCTCTTGCTTCTCCACTGCCGCTTCATGCTCGTGTGGATGGTGCGCTATATCGATCCGCTGCAGCTTGAACCGCTGCTTGAGCTCTTGGTCGTAGAGCTCGCAGGGGGTGTCCACAGTGATCCAAAACGGTTTTTCATGGTGCAGCACCCAACAGCCCACTAATGCTCCACTTTTCGGGATGAAATGCGCATGACACGTGATTGTCTCTTGATCGGTCTCGTGTTTCTCTCGGGATATATCGATGTAACAGCAGTATTCGTCGCCATACCGCAACGGTTCGGATGCGACCAATGGTGCGCCAATGGACCGCGCTCGACCGTGAACATACCCACACACAACCAGCGCACCATCACCAGTGGCACCAGAACCGCCAGTACCGCTTCTCTTTTCTGTGGCTTTGCTCGCCATCCTCGTCGTGAGCTTTCTCCGCTTCATTTTGGCCGGATGTCGTGAGGATGGCGTCGTGTCTGTTCGCTTTTGCAGCACGTAACCCTCGAGCGTCGCGTCGTCCAGCACACGCAGGCGGAAGATGCTGACCTCGCTCAGGAACCCGCCGATGGGTCCTTCGTATTCGCAGCGGAAGACCTCTGCAGCTCCGCCGCCGCCGCCAGCAGAAGAGATCTCGGACTTGACGACATGCTGCAGATTGCGCCTCATCATGGCAGAAATGTTTGTGAACTGGTGAAAAGTGATCAAGCAGAAACTCCGACGCATGATTGGCTAATATTCGGTTTCCTGCACATTTCTAGTGGACAAAATATGTTTTGTCATCTGCGACATGCTACAGATGCACATTTGTGGGAATATGACACTGGAAACCTGTTGTTGGCTTTCCGGTCATGCTGTTGCTACTATCATTCTACTAAGCTATGCGCAGATCCTCCATGAACACTGCGGTGTTTGCATCCTAGCGTATCCTGGTTTTCTTCGGTCTGCTTCCGTCTCCTTCATTTGACACCAAAGTCGCTCTGTTGCGACTCGGTTGTTGGACTTGACCATTGTCTCGAAACCAATTCCAACCGCAAAACGAAAACACGTGGCTCCACAAGCAGCTTGGAATAGCGTATGCGGACCCCACATCTGCACGCAGTGCTACCAATAGTAGAGTCTTAACGCACTGCTGGAACGGAATCGGGTACTCCTTGTGGAATGCTTCGCTCCATCGCCGATGCGCTGCGCTTACATCGAGTGCTAAGCAGCCGCGCTCCGAAAGATGTCGCCGTGTATTGATATCGACGTTTCGCCAAGTACCGCGCAGGTCGCCAAGGAAGGGCGAGCCGTGGTAGATGTACGTGCACACGCGGTCCTCCGTCAAGTAGCGCATCGAGTAGCTCAGCTCCTCGCGTGACCACGTCCCTTCAATGGCGCATTTCTGCGGGACCAGCAGCTCCTGCGAGCACCCAGTGAGCTTCCCGTTCGGGTGCAGTGTGACACGCACAAGACACCTGTACACGTAGCCATTTTCGGCAATGGTGTATCCTGAGAGCTCATAGGAACCAGGTGTGAGCGGGTACAGTTGGTGGTCCAGGAGCTCCGCGCGATCTGGCCGAGGATACGCACACGCACGGTCTTGGGCATGCGCCGCGACCAGTGGGATGTGGAACTCCTGGTGCTCTCGCGTGTCCGCTGGGTCCACGGGAATGCATTTACCGACGAACCCACGGTGTGCTGAGATATTCCCCACGCAGTGGATCACTGCACTGGAAAAATGGCGGCGTGACCACTGCACGAGCTTAAAATGGACTAGGAAGTAGTGCTCGTTATTATGCTCTGGGTCGAACTGCGCGATGCAGCGTCCATCGAATACGAGATACTCTTCGTCCCCAGCGCTTGTTGCGTCGCGGTCGATTTCTTCGTCTTCCTCCATACCAACGACCGCCTCCGCATCCTCCTGCTCTCGGTCAGCACCTCGACGGTGCGCTTGCTCTGTCTCATCAGCAGTTCGCTCCATTTCGTCACGATCAGCCTCAATCTGCTGCGCATCATTCCCATGCACATCGTCAATGTCCAGTCCATCACCTTCTGGCTGCTCCTCAGTTTGCACCGACTCGTCGATTTCGGTGCCATCGACCAGCGCCGCTGCATTAACGCGCACCACGTTGGCAGTGAGCGATCCATCCGGATACGCGCGGAACGTGAACCGCAAGCGTGCATCGACCGCGCTCAGCGTGCCTTCGTACTCGAACACTTCGACCGTCGCGCGCGCTGCCATGATAACGATGTCGCTGCTTTTTCAAAAAATAAAGGCAACGCGAACCATTTTCCTTTTTTTTTTGTGACTTGGAAGTCAAATGTTTGCAGATTTCAAGACATCACGGTGATTGGCTTAAAATGTGAGTGATCCGTCTACTATTGGCTGAAAAAGTGCACATTGATTTGACTTTGCAGCCTTTGATTGGCCAAAACAGGGGATGCGATGGCAGAGCGAAGCGTCGCATTCGATCCATTATCGCATGGAAACGATCGAAGCAATGACGATGCGATATGGCAGCAATGAGTTATCGGGACCTGCGCGTCATTGCGCTGCCTACAACCGCGCTGCAGCACGTTATGCTGTGCAGCGTACCACTAGAGCGACATACGGGCACTGCAGTCCTTGTGGCTCGTGGGTCGCTGCGGCTGAGTCGCACTCTCGTTCAATTGCTTGTGACTTCACTCGATACCCAGCGATGCGTCGCGTTGCTCAGTATGCTGCAGGTACGTGCATTCGTTGGTACTATGAAAAAGTCTCTTCGATCCCGTCGGTCGATATCGCTGGCTCGTTGCGTGGGTTTCATTCCTTCATCCACTCTCCTGTCTGCTTCGCGTCTCTTGGCGCGTGATCTATCGTTGGTTTTCCATCCGAAGCGGCGCCCCTCAAAGGCGTGGCGCCTTCTCGATGCCGAAGACCTTCGAGCGCTCGTTCCGCCATCATGAGCCCGTTCATTCGGTAAGTCGGCGACTCCAAATCCAAGCTCACGTGCACGAACACGGACAGAGGAAGGAAACGAAGCAAGCGAGCACGTGCCAAACAGGACCTCCTACCTAGCGACCATCGACAAGATGCTTGGCATTCAGAGAGTGACGCTGCTGAGCGTTGGGCTCCTCGGGTTCATCTGCTTCCAGCAAAGCGACGCGTACTGTCCCAATGGCTGCAATGCCCAAGGGACGTGCGGGAAGAACGACAAGTGCACGTGCTACCTGCGTCAAGACGAATTGACCGATCTGACGTTCCCAGCGTACAAGGGCGCCGATTGCTCGTTGCGCACGTGCCCATACGGAAATGCGTGGGTGGCCGTGCCGACGGCGAAAAACGAAGCCCACCCGATGGTCGAGTGCTCGAACAAGGGTCACTGCGACTACTCCACGGGCCATTGCGAATGCTTCGCCGGCTACGACGGCAAGGCTTGTGAGCGTGCGGTGTGCCCCAACAACTGCAACGGTCGCGGTATCTGCTTGACGCTCCAAGCCATTATCTCGAACGCGCCAACGGTTCCAGGTGGTGCAAGCGCGAAATACGAAGCGTGGGACGCCAACAAGCACATGGGGTGCTATTGCGATCAAGGATTCCGTGGTCCGGACTGCTCGCTCAAGGAGTGTCCGAGTGGGCTCGACGTGCTGCTCGCACACGGACGCCTTGAAGGTCGAGACTGCGGTGGACGCGGCAAATGCAACTACGACACGGGCGACTGCGAGTGCTTCCCTGGGTACTACGGCACATCGTGCGAGTCCCAAACAACCGTCCACTAAGCAAGGAGAAGCATCTAGCACAGAATGGAGGCGTGGCTGGTGGAACTGGGCAACTCATCTCGTTTTTCTTCGTGCGCGATCACTCTTCTCAGTCGAATCCATCTTGTAGGCTGTTTTTTTATATATATGAGCGCTTCAACGGACCATTTGCTAGCTATCCCGTACCAGCAACAAAACAACAAAAACCTCATAAAAAAGAAAGAAACATATCCCATCGAAGCACACAAACCGCACTGACAGCAGCGTCTATCTGTTGATGTGTCATTTCACGCATTACAAGTCGGCGAGCATTTGCTGTGGCTTGCTGTCTGTCTGTCTGTTTGTTTCTACTATATCTCGTTGCTTATTCAATGATGAGCTCATCGATCGACCAATCTTCAAACGAGCCATCTGGTAAATAACGGCGAATAATGATAGGAATCTTGCGTTCGCGGAGTTCTTTCATCGCGATCTTCAGCGGATCCGTTTCGCCCTCAATATCGACCATCACAGGCGCGTTCATACTTTCGGAAGCAAACAAACCACACAGACAAGCGGTGAGTTCCACATCCATGAAAAAAGAAAACACATACACACACGCGAAGAAAAGAAAAACACAAACCTGATCTGGAGCGCACGCGTCCCGAGCACACGCGCGCGTTCGTACTTGGTCATGTATCGCGTCGTGATGCGGTACGCGTTCGGCTGCTTGTGGGACTCGTCGAGGATCTGCACTTTCGTGTCTTCGGCGCTGCCGTCGTCGCCGTTGTCGTACAGCTCTTCTTCGATTTCTTCTTCTTCTTCTGGCACTTCTTCGTCCTCAATGTCGTGGTGTCCAGCGTCGTCGTACTCCATGTCGTCCATCTTTGCTTCTGTCGTGTGCTGTTGTGTAAGGGGGGAGAGAGAGAGATGAAGGAACCGCACGCGCTGGTTTGCTCTGATGCTGCTGTTGGTGCTTTGGGTATTCGCAAATGGTAATAATTCGGCGTTGCTGGTTTCCAACCAAACAACAACGTCTCTCCGCCTCTTACCAACCGAACTTAACATGATCATGACCCTTTTCAAAAATACGAACCTAAGGATGCTGCTAAAGTGCGCATGATACTTGCTTTTCGCACATAGCTCGATGAGAACGGTAGATGCTGAATGCGACAGTTTTAAACACATCGAAACAAATGACTACCAAAGTTTGACTCCATGAGAGTCAAATACGCGAAACGACGCCAACCCCAAAAATGGAAAAATGCACAAACGTCAAAAATAGCGTTCCGAAAGCACCTGAGGGTGAGAATGCGAATGAATAAACGCGCGATGTCGTCGTGGACCATGATGCATGAGCGAGGCTCCGATGCAGTCGAGCGTGGAGATAGCAGCAGCAGTGCGAGTTTTCCTGCGAATCCGATGGGACTCACATCCGCTGCCACGTACCATCAGCACGAGCAAGAGAGAAAGAAACCAGTGAAGGGATGCCACATCCTCCCCCACGACGACGAGACGAACAACGCGAACGACCTGCGCGAGCCGTTGCAGCGCGGAGGCGATGCGCTGGGTCCGATACGACGCAAGAGCAGGTACTCAACTTTAGCGTCGTCTCGCGTCGAGCGCGATCAATTATTGCGCAAACTGGAAGACCTCATTATGAAAGAAGCGGAACTCGCGTCTGCGTACGAGCTGTTCGACTACACGCGCAAGAGGTGCTCGCTCGAGCACGAGCAGATCGTCAAAAAGCTGGCAAACTACGAAACGATCCTACAGGAAGTGCAAGAGCGAGAAGCGAGGATGCGGCGCTCCGGGGTGGACCAGATTCTCCAAAGCGAGCAAGACCGAGAGCGCTGGAGGTGCACGCAAGACATGGTGAACTACACCCTCCCGGAGCTCCTGACCCGGTTGGAAGAGAATATCGACGTCAACAATGAAAAGATCCGCAACATTCAAGAGAAAATGGAGGAGATCCGTGCGCATCGCCTTGCGGTTCGCGAGGAGATCGCGTTGAAAGAAGAAGACATTGCGCTCGCACTGCACTAAGCAGCGTGGATCCCGTAAGGAAAACAAACAAAAAACACGGTCGTCTTCTTTGCCATGCGTCTATGCGAGGGACCGGTGTATGTATTAGTATTCCTCCATCAGCTGAACAGATGGTGCTTGTCGCGGTTCTTGCGCTTCATCTTCTTCTTCGCGACGTCTATATTTCTGTCTTCCCATTTGCTTTTCGTGAGTTTCACGGGGCGATTCCCAATGTATTTGCCATTCATCTCTCGGAGAGCCTTGGCGCAGTCGAAGGGGTCCGCAAAGCTCACAAAGCCATAGCCACGGGATTTGTGCGTGAGCTTGTCTCGAACCACCTTGGCGCGCTGGAACGATGGGTACCGACTGAAACTGTGCGCGAGCAATTCATCGCTCACTTCGTTCCCCAAATCGCCGCAGAATAATCGAAAGTCATTCTCTGGCCACTCGGCAAGCGTTAGATCCTCCCATACCTCGCCCCCTGCCAACCGAACATGGCGCTTCTGCTTTCCCCTTTTCCCCTGTGCACCTGGTGCACCTGCGGAAGCTCCATCCTGCTGCTGGAAACCAGCCACCGTGGCTTGCTTGTTCGGATCATACTCGTACACGCTCTGCTGCTGGTTCACCATGTGCTGCTCCTCTGCTGACAGAAACTGGCCCGTGACCATGTCCATGCGTGGCACAGGTGCTGGACGCGACACAGCAGTCGCACTCCTTGCAGCATATTCACCGGTGACACCAGCAGGAAAGCCACTAAGCGCGCCGCGATGCGCTTCCACCGCAGCGATCGTGTTGGGCAACCCTGGTCGTGGGTCGGCATAACTCGAAGCGCTAGAAGCACCTGCCGATGGATCGTATGTCTTCTTCACTGGAGCTGGTCGTGGTGGAGCCATGTAAACTTTTGGTGCAGCTCGGATCACGACAGTCTCGGTCGTGACAGGTGTCGCCAAGCCTCCAGTTTTCGTTGGTACAGGCGGGTTCGACGTCTCCGCTTTCTTACGCTGCGGCTCGTCTCCAGTAGTAGCAGCAGTAGAGTCCTCATCTCTCGCTCGCTTCTTGGATGCGACACCACCATCTTCCGATGGAGTCGCAGCAGGAGCTTCTTGCTCCAGCGACTTCAATTCGGCTTCAAAGAGCGCAAACTCATCCTCCAGCGACGACATCGCAACGAGCTGACAGAGTTACACATACACACACATACACAGGTCAGTCAGACGCATTCGCCAACAGACAGAGGCACTCCCGCAGACCGCGATTGACCTTTTTTGGCTTTTCCAGCTTCTTCGATCTGCAAATTCCACGTCCAAATCGGCTCTCCAATATGGACAATTCAGTTTTGAATCGCATTTCCACCACTTGATAGGTATACTATACCATATACTGCAGTATGATCCGGTCGTATCCGGTCACCCAGTTCAACCAATCATTGTCCAGTCGTTGAGGAAGCAGCGCACCGTGTTCTGGTAAAACCTCGCGCATCGTTTCAACTGGTCGAGGTTTCTCGGGTTGTAGCCAGGGTTTTGGAGCGAAGAGCTACCAATTCGAACGAACCGCGAGCAAGGACTGGTGAATAAGAGCACAAGCATGCTGCAGGAACTGGCGCCGGAACTCTTGACGCCGCGCCGCAAGGCTGCGCACGGCAGCGTCGCGAACGGCGCGACGCTCAAGTACTCGAAGGACGGCAAGTATTTATTCCAGCGCGAGGCGCACGTGATCCGCGTGCTCAACACGAAGAACGGGCAATTGCTCCATGAGTGCATCCGCTCGGAAGCGCAACCGCTTGGCGCCATCGCCGGCGAAGAGAAGAAGCAGCAGGACACCAGCAGCGCCGCGAATGCTATTGCGAACGGCGACCGACAGGAAGTGACTGCGTTGGCGCTGCATCCACACAACGCCTTGCAGTTGATTGCAGCGTACGAAGACGGCAAAGTGCTCGTGTGGGATTTCAGCGAAGAGAAGATCTTGCAAGAGTTTGACGCAAAGGCGTCGATTCTGTGGATGGAGTCGAGTACGGTGAGCCCTTCCATGCTCATGATGGTTGTGACCCCAGATGAGAGCGCTGCGGAGGCGTCGAAGTGGTCGCTGATTGAGTTCAACATGAAGAAGAAGCGTCGCGGTCGTACGTTGCTGGAGCAGAGCAAGCTGGTCTTCAAGAGCGCGGCCATGCAGAGCTACAAAGACGAAGAAGAGCCCGTTTCCGATGCGAAGACCGGCGACGAGCGCTTCCATGGAGATTACGTCGTGGTTGCTGCAGGAGCCCGTCTTTTTGGAGTCCGAGTGCAGCGTGAACAGGATGGAGGTGCAGGCTTGGGTCGTCCTTTCACTACGCAAAAGTACACTCACCTGCGCGACGTCACGTGCTTGGCGGTGCACCCGACGGTTGCGGAGTTCGTCATCGGCGACAGCCTCGGTCAGCTCTACCGCCACCACGGCCAGGGTGCTGCCACGACGTCGAAGATGCACTGGCACTCGCATGCCGTGAAGTGCGTTTCCTACTCGTCCGATGGCAACTTCTTGCTCTCTGGCGGTGAAGAGTGCGTGTTTGTGTCGTGGCACATTGAGTCCGGACGTCGCTCGTATCTCCCCCGTCGTTCGGCTCCACTCTCTGCTATTGCGTCCCGCGCCGATGGTGCTGGCTACGCGATTGCGCTGGAAGACCACGTCCTTTTCCAGTACAACCACATCACGAAAGAAGAAGAGTGGCATGCTCTCGGTCTCGCCCGTTCGGGCGAAAAGGCGGGTGTGACCTTGCCATCGCGTCAGCTGGTGTTCGACCCGATCTCGAATGCGATCCCGCTCAATGGTCTATCCAGCGCCGGTGTGTTGCAATTCTATGATCCGTACAAGGACCGTGTTTTGCAAAGCGTGCTCTTAACCGAGCGCAACCAGGTCACGCGCACCGAAGACGAAGAAATCCCACAGATCCTTGCGGAACAACTTCAGTTCAGTCCGAATGGCTTGGAATTGGTGACGCTGCACTCGAATGTCTTGAGCAAGGTGACCGACAAGAAGGGGGAAGAGCAGTCGCTGCGTTTCTGGAAGCGTCGCGAAAACGGGAGCTTCTTTGTCAACACGGCGATCGACGCCCCCCACGGCAGCGAGCCAGTGACGTCGTTGGCGTTTTCGCCCACTGCGTACAACGACTCGGTTGTCACGGGCGACAACAGCGGTGAATTCAAAGTGTGGAAGAAGAATGCCGAGACTTCGTCGTGGTACTGTCAATCGGTCGTGAAGTTCCGCGAAGAACCGATCACTGCCGTTGCCTTCGCTGACGACGGCTCGCTCTTGGCGGTGGCGTACAACCACCTCTTGACGCTCTGGGACGTCGGAACGAATGCGCTGCGTCAAGTTATCTCCTCGGCTGATGGCGCGGCAATTCGCCAAGTGTCGTTCACGGGCAAGACGTCCCCTTACGTGGTGCTGAAGACGCAGACGCAGGTGCAGGTGTGGAACTTGTTGAGCTTCGAGCTGTGGTGGCGCTATGAAGTGCCCGAAGAAAGTTTTGTGAGCTCGAACGCGCGGAAAGAGCAGTTTGTGGTGTGGTTGAAGCACGAAGAGAGCCGCCAGTACTTGGTGCTGGTGTTCCAGCCAGAGACCCCCGTCCCTGTGGCGATGCATGCCGTGGACGTTGGTGCGCAGGATATCTGGAGTGTGCACGTCCACCCAAAGAACGGCGATTTGCTGATCCTCGATGGCGAATCGAATGTGTGGCGTATTGGTGACAGCTCCATCGACAAGAACAGACGCAAGGATGCGCCACAGAGCGACGAAGTCAACGCCTTCGACGCGATGTACAACCGTGCTGCTTCCCAAGTTGGTCCTTCGGGCAAGAAGCAGCAGCAGCAGCGCTTGAACCGTCAAATCGCAGCGAATGGCAGCTCGAACGCGTTGTTCGACGCTCCAGCGCACGTGTTGCCTTCGATGACTGCCTTGTACCGGTCGTTCATGGACACGATGCTGCCAAAGCCAAACGCGCAAGTGGCTGAAGGTGGCGCGGACGACGACGAGGCAGCCACGGCGGGGGGAAAGCGACAGAGGAAGAAAAGCAACAAGAAGCGCAAGAAACAGCACTCGACGACTGCATCCACCGAGGATACCACCACCGCAGGAGTGAACTCGGAAGACAAAGACGACAAGCAGAAGCGCATGAAGCTCCTCGTGGAGAAAGAGTTGGCGAACCCAGCACTGCAGCAACAGACGTACTCGAAATTATTAGAGTCTTTCCGAAAAAAGAAGCAGACAACGCAATAACCCATTCAAAGGAAGTAGAATCGCGCGCGGTCTGTACATTGGATAGAATTGAGGTACAAAATAGATTTACATGTTGCTGTTGGTTTGTCGGTGATCCTGGTTGCTTTTTCCTTGATCTTAATCCAATTCGTAGAGCAATTGGTTCTGGAAGCGAACGACTGGGGCGATCGAAGCTCCAGACGAAGCACTAGACAAAGGGTCCAGGCACACGGCTCCCGACAGCAACGCTGGAGCAGATTCATCTCTCGCCGCCTTTCTCAGAACCACGACCATGTTCTCGCTCGCAACGTCAAACTCGGCATCAGAGGGAACACAAGCGTGCTCCAGCGCGTCCAACTTGAGCTCAAACCGCTCGACTCTTTCGATCTCTTCTTCGCTTCGATGACGGTTGGATTTCACAGCGAAACGCAAGTTGAGCGCGTTTGACGATGGAAACGTGAGATCCACACTCGATGGGTCAATTCCTGCAACGTCGATGATAAACGACAAGCAGGTCGACGTTTCCTTGATAGTGTACGGAGCAGCTTTCGATGGTGGTGTCGTCGCTGACACAGGTTGTTGCTCGACGTGCTCATGCAAAGCTGGGGGTTCAACGAGCACGAGGTCGTCGTCTTCTTCGTCCTGCTCTTTCTCTGCGTCTTCCTCTTCGCTGCGGCGTCCAAGCGGCGGTAGATCGACATTCGACTCGACACACGTTGCGCGTGTCACATCGCTCGCAGGGGAAGGAGGAGACTGCTGCTGCTGTTGGCGCAGCAAATACTGCGGGTCGTGCTGCACCATCATCGCCGTCTCTCGGAGCATCGCAAACCTGTCGTCTTCGCGAGGTTTTGCTGTGATCTCGGGTGCAGCGGGTGCTTTCTGGCGTTCGAACTGTGAGATCGCAGCATCTTTATTGTCCATTTTCGCTTCTTTGACATGTTCCTCCTCCTCCTCTTCTTCCTCTTCGACAACCAATGTCACCGACTTCGGCTTTGGCTCGGGTGGTGGCTGCACAGGCAACGTCACAATCAGTTTCCGTTCCTTCTTATCGAATTTGGCGCTCCCTTTGGC
>JAASGH010000445.1:0-12349 GCA_023334155.1 Globisporangium heterothallicum
ATTAATTCTTCCATGAAGTTCTAATCCCAAATGATGAAGGTTTCAAACAGCATTTTGTTGTTGAGATGGTCGGGACATTTATTACCTTGTTACAATGCCGTCCATAGAACCGAACTGATCCACCACCTCCCAACATGCTTTTTTATGTTTTTCATCTTGCATTCTCGTTTTCCTATTTTATTGTCATCAACGAAGCGAGACAGAGTTTGCGTTGAAAAGATAAAACCAAAGCAGTGTGTTTTGTGTGAATGGCCGAACGCTGGAACGCTCCGGATCTGCTAGTCGTGCTGGACAAGAACGATCGCCCGCTTCGGAAGTTCATCCATAATATTATCATCAGCATTTTTACCCCGCCTCCATTTTATATATATAATCCACTCTAATTCCTCGGTCATCACCACCATCGTTACACTGCACGCACGCACACACACACTTTTGTCGACCTCTTTCTCACGATCACCAACGAACAACGACGAACAGCTCTCCTACAGCTCCACGTAGAACTTTTGCTTCCACTTCGCAACGTGCTCCGAGTCGGTGCGTTCGCTTTTGCGCGAGTCGAAAGCAGAGTCCGGGTCGTCGTCGCCGATCGCGGAGATCTTGCTCTGGTAGAACTCGGTGTTCCCACTGTGGTTCCCTTCGTTGTAGTACCCCGAGGACATCCACTCGGAGTTCATCGTCGTGGCGAAAACATCCTCTTCCGAGTCGCGATCGGGACCGTACTCGGTCGTTTTGTGGGACGTGGACAGATGCTCTGTCGTGAGTGGCTCGTTTGGGTTGTCGATGTACGACATGTTGACGCTCTGGCTGCCTCGGTACGTGTTGCGAGAACCTTGGGTGTGCTGCCAAGAATCGCTCTTGAGGAACACGCTGCCTTCTGCCGACGTGGTGGACCGAACGACGGAAGCGTAGTTGGAAGCAGAAGGGGTCGCGTCGTAGTCCACCACCGAGTCCGTGAACCCCGTAGTCTCGGTTTCCCCCCGCTCGTGTCTTGCTGGACTGTTGCCATCTCCACCGAGATCTTTCCCACTGACCGAGGTGGCATGCTGACTCGCAGTCTTGCGTTTCTGGCGGACAGCGTACATGGTGCCGAACACTCCAGCCATAACACACCCCACGACGGTCCCGATGCCGATGATCGCCCATGTGGAGAATCCCGAACTTGACGCAGCGTTGCTGGAAGTGGTGGCCTCCCCAGATTCCATCGGCGCATCAGTTTCCACCGACGCAGGCTTCAACACGCCAGAATCGGAAGCACTGGACGCCTGGTTGGCATCTGCTGAAGATGAGGGAGACGTCGTACTCGAGCTTGCACTTGGCGCAGCTGTACTTGGACTTGGCGTGTTCGTGCTCGCAGTGGAACAGGTCACGTAGTTTGCTGCACACGCGTTCGTGGTCTTGGACGCCGTCGTGCAAATATAGCTATTGGAAGTGCTCTGGAACTGCAGACAAATGGGACACCCGCCCACGGTGCGATCGCAACTGGCGCCATTGCGCAACGTACACGTCGCGACTTCGCACGCGCTGCTGCTGTTACTACTGTTACTACTCGCGGTGTCGGCGCCATGAGCCACTACTGTAAAGACTGCGCAGTAGAGTACGAGCGCCGTCACAATCCACATGCGAAGTGCACGATTCATCCCAGCAACCCGCGACCTTCCATCGACTCGGAGTGCGCGCTTTCGGAGCATTTTGTCCCAAATTCGCTCACACACACGCGTGCTTCTTTTACGATAATGGAGGGGGGGGACACCAAACAAGCAGCTCCCAGACTATCCAGGTACTCTTTTGAAGGAAGAGCGAGAGAGAGAGAAACGCGTGAGTAATTAGGCGACTGACAGACTGTGTGAGCTGTAGCTCTTTGACGAACCTGACAGATAGACGGACTAACTAACTAACTAACTGACTGACTGACTGACTGACTGACGGCGCAAGCGAGGGAAATCCTTTCCTTCTGCTCTCGTTTGCGAACCATTTACGCACCGAATGGTCCGTCCACGTCCGCGTCTTTACTCCCGACTCCTCCACATGGCGCCGCTGTGGCTTCTCGTCCCAGCACCGATGCACAACCTGGCGGGAACCCTGTCAGGATGGGAGGAGGAGGAGGAGCGTGAAGATGGTGCAGTCGGCAAGCACGCGGACAACTGTCTTGAGGTTCAACGAGCGACCGCATCCTCCAGCGCTCAACTCCCCTCCTCCTCTTCCTCTGCTCGGATGCTATCGGTTTCCCTCACCAACTCGGCACTCTCTTCACGACTTCTGCACATAGTCGAGATCGGTCTGTTGCTCGGACATCCTGTTTGACCTCTATATCGCTCTTTACAGCAGGTACCTGTATTCTGAGGTCAGAAGAAGCAGATCAAAGTCGAGGATGTGGCGACGAAAACACCCTCTATGCAACACAACAATCGTCGAGACACAAAATCAGCAACGAGAGCACTTTTTATTCTGTTCGCTTGCTTCGTTGTGAGTGTAGACGCCTGTTTCTGTCTGGTGTAGAGTCAGTCGAGCCAAAGAGAGCCACTTTGAGGATTTTTCGACAGGAGCGAGTATTTTAGGGGATTGCAGAGATGTTCATTGCATGCAAGATTCCGTATGAATGCGCTGCACTGCTTCTCGGATCCGCATTTTCTTTTTCGAAGAACCGCGTGGCTTTTATTGAAGCCGCTAGGGTTCAACTGCATCAAGAAAGAATCCCATGCAGCGCCAACAGTCAAATCCTCAAGACCATCGCTGCCCACGCAATCAGCACCGCGAACGAGATCCGCAGAGGATGCTGCTGACTGAAACGTTGTCCTACAGGAGACACGTCCAAGAAAAACACACACACTCCACAGTCGTGCACAGCATCAGAATCTGCAGTTTATTGTGCTGTAGTATATGCAGAGAGTTATGTGCATTCCCTTTCTGATGAAAGGAGACAAGCGCGAGCCGAAAGAACGAGGTCATGAGCGCGTGAACCGAATGAAACAGAGAAGGGGAAACGATGATTCTCGTTGACGACGGTCGTAATCAGCTGTGATGACTTTGATGACTATTTTAGGGATTTGCATTTGTTCACACCGAATGCATTTTGGTGGAAACACCCATTTCACCCATTTGCACATGGATGTCTGGGTGGACTTTTGTGTCAACCATTGTCTACCGGTATCGACTCAGACTAAACTGGTACTTCTGATAATTCATCCAGAACCTAATTCTGATGACATTCTGTGAAGACGACACATTGGTTGGCCAATAGCGTACTCTCCACGAGCTCACGAAGGATGCTGCGCTCTTCGCTCGCTCGCTCGTCGCAAGCGGCGTCGTGGCTTCGTGCCCAGCAGCGAGTGCACGTGCGATGCTTCGCTGCGCCTGCTGCCAACAGTGGATCGAACGCCGGTGGCGGTGTTCCAGGGGATTTCGTGTGCCACTTGCGCGACGTCGGAGTCACGATCCCGGGAGGCAAGAAGCTTTTTGAACGCGTGAGTCTTGGGTTTCTCCGCGGCGCGAAGATCGGCGTGCTTGGTTCGAATGGCAGTGGCAAGTCGACGCTCATGAAAGTGATCGCGGGGACGTCGAACGACCACGACGGCGAGCGATGGGTGAAAGACGGACTCAAAATCGGCTACTTGCAGCAGGAACCTCACCTCGATCCGGCAAAGAACGTGTACGAGAACATCATGGACGGTCTCAAGGAAAGCCAGGACTTGCTCAAGCGGTTCGACGAAGTGTCGATGGCGATGGGCGAACCCGATGCGGACTTTGATGTGCTGTTGGCGGAGTCGGCGGAGCTGCAGGACAAGATCGAGCAGTTGGGGTGCTGGGACCTCTCCCATGAAGTCGAGAAGGCGATGGCTGCGCTTCGTGTGCCAGCGCGCGATGCGGATGTGGAGGTGCTCTCTGGCGGGGAACGGCGTCGCGTCGCGCTGTGCCGCTTGCTGCTGGAGAAGCCGGACATGCTGCTTTTGGACGAGCCAACGAACCACCTGGATGCCGAATCGGTCGCGTGGCTCGAAGACTTCCTGCAAAGCTACCCTGGGACCGTGCTCTCGATCACGCACGATCGCTACTTTTTAGACAATGTCGCTGGGTGGGTGCTCGAACTCGACCGCGGCGAGACGTACGCGTACGAAGGCAACTACACCAAGTGGCTCCAGCAGCGACGCAACCGCTTCAACATGCAAAAGAAGACGGATGCGATCCGCGCGAAGCAGATTTCGTCGGAGTTGGAGTGGTCGCGCAACCACCAGGGCAGTAAGAAGACGAACAAGGCTCGTTTGAAAAAGCTGGAAGAGATGGAGTCCAGTGGTTTCCGCGCATCGTCGCGCGTGGAAGAAGGACAGATCGTGATCCCAGTGGGTCCGCGTCTTGGCAACAAGGTGATCAAGGTCAACAATTTGAAGAAGACGCTCGATGACGGCCGCGTGCTGTTCGACAACCTGTCGTTCGAGATCCCTCCGCACGCGATTGTGGGTATCGTCGGTGGCAACGGTACGGGGAAGAGTACGCTTTTCAAGATCATCGCGGGGTACGAAGAACCCGATGGTGGCAGCGTCGAGCTCGGGAAGACCGCGAGTCTGGGTTTCGTGAGCCAGAGTCGCGAAGAGCTGCGGTCGCGCAACTCGGTGTACGAAGAGATCTCGGGCGACAACGAGTTTGTCGAAGTCGGCGGCGATCGCATCAACACGCGCGCATACATCGCGAGTTTCAACTTGCGTGGTCCGATGCAGGAGAAAAAAGTGGTGAGTCTCAGTGGAGGTGAGCGCAACCGTGTGCACTTGGCGAAGATGCTGCTCGGTGGACACAACATCATCATGTTGGACGAGCCGACGAACGACCTCGATGTCGACACGCTGCGGTCCCTTGAAGCCGCGCTCACGGAGTTCAACGGCGTGTCCATGGTGATCTCCCACGATCGCTGGTTCTTGGATCGCATCTGCACCCACATCATCTCGTTCGAAGGCGACGGCGACGTGGTTTTCTTTGACGGCAACTACTCGGAGTTTGAAAAAGACAAGAAAGACTCGAAGAAGTAACCACACTGGAGCATATTAGAGGATAAATACACACAAACAAATACATTTACAAACACATTTACAAACAGACCCGTCCGCACTTTGTTGTTTGGTACGGAGAGTGGATTTGAGATCGTTCGGTTTGGTTTCTTTGAGTGTCATGCAGCGAAACACAGCAAAGGGTTTGTCAAGGCATCTAGCGCAGAGTGTACGACTTTTCTAGAATGTATTTTGTATATTTCTGTTGTTTCTATGCATGCGATGATTTCGAGAAGCGAAGCGCATGAGTGGAGAACAGAATGTCGATCCAATCTGCACTAGCGACCCGACCATCGATCACCTCGGAAGCTGTCGGACCGTGCGCGCGTGCAGCGCAGAGAGACACTTCCAGTTCATCGCAAACGCACACCCGGAACGCGAGCTGCTATCGTGCAGGCGAGTTGCTTGAAGGTTGGATCCGAGTTCGGCGAGTTTGGGTGTGTGCGTTTTCTTCTTTTTTTCTTGCACGGAACGGTAACACAACACAGCTCCCTTCCATAAGCTGGGATATGTGCATATTGATTGTACGACACGATACCGAGAGCCGCTGGACCTTCCGCTCTCTGTGAGCATCCTCTATGGTGTCGACTGTGCACGGTTTTGCTGGTTTGTTTGCAAAGTACAGTAGTCCTTCCACAAGACTATAATACTTGCATGTGGGATCCTGGCCGTTCCTCTCGCTCGCTCACTCGCTCTCTCTCCCACGAAAATGTAACCGCTCCCACCCAGTGGCTTCGCTTTGTCTCGAACCCACGAACCACCAAGTTGAAGTTTTGTGCAAAATCGGGGCGAATGGACACCAACACGTCGCGATTGGCTTATATTCTCCGCTTATTGAATCGGTCGCCCGGATTGGCTCGCTCTGATATGGCACACTCGCGATCCGCGGTTGGGAATAAAGCAAACTGAACGGTTTGTTGCCAGTGAGTTACAGTACTTGCATACTTTCCGTTATCCATATCGGTTTCTCTCACTTTCGGAAAAGGTAGGTAAGCGCTTTTGGATTGCAGAGTGAAGCCATCGGAAGCAGCGCATGTGTGCATGTTTCCAAAGAGCGTTCCTCAGCGCTGAATGAAAAAGTAAAGAAATGATATGCTTGGGTATGGAAGAAAGAAACACGACAAGGAAGAAACGCGAGCAAGAAACAGGTCAGTCAGCTCGAACGAATTCTTCAGCTCAGCGCAGTGTGGTCAGAACCACAATGCATTACGGAAGAAAAAACATGAAAGAAACATGAAAACACGCAGGCACTTTTTGTGTACCTATTTTGCCACCCACCGCCACAGCATTCGCTCCGTTTGTTCTATGCTCCTGTTGGTTTCTGATGCAAGTGTTTCATATATATATGCAAACAAGTAGACAAAAGCAGCACGAGTCATACGATCCTTGCTTCTTTGTGTTCTCGGTCATATGCGTTAGTGGCTGATACGGATTCCCAAACTAACGTTATGAGAACGTTCTGTTTCCTTTCCTTCTTCGCCGTTATTGGTGTGCGGCAACCGCGATTGCAATTCCTCTCCCTCTCACACACACCCGCGCACACTTGGATCTTTGGATATTTCCACAAATATACTCTCTCTCTTGCACTCTTGCGTGGCACTTTGGCTCATGTCTATCCCGTCAATGGCACTACGCCAGAATACGTGTATATCGTATTCAAATTTGTGATCCGCATGTTTTTTTCGATCTTGGAAAGTTGCGTGCGGATTCGTTTTCTTCTTCCGCCATACAATGATATTAGTTGCTGGATGGGTTGGGAGATGGATCGGACTTGGAAAATGCAAAAGGGATTTTGCATTTAGCCGCGAGCGAAACGAAGGAAAAAGAAGAGGTTCTCCATCGCAACCCAGTAATCCACTGGACTCGCGCATGTCCCTCCTTACTATGTGTGCAGTGTTTTCTTTTTAGCTGGCCAATAATTGCACAGGGATGATAGCAAAGAAAAATAGAATCTGAAAAGGACAAAAGCGACCAACGTATCTATTTCGCTATATTTAGAATCCCTATTTGCATCTCAAGATCGATCTCATTTTTGCTGTTGGCAAGAATGGTTTCTTCCTTCCCCAAACGCACTCTACCTACTTCTCTGTCCCTCAACCAAAAACTGAAACGCTGGGATTGCTTTTTCCAGCGTTCACTATTCCCTGTACAAAGAGAATACAAGGCAGCGCCACTTGACTCGACCAGCTTTTCATTTTGACATTGGAGACGTCAGAGCGACCGGTCACTCCTCACTTTATAATATTCGGAGTCACACCCGCTGCTCACTCAACCTCCTCCTCCTCCTCCTCAGCTCAGCTGCGATTCCCTTCGGATCCAGATCAACCGTTCAGCTGAAAGCGAGACCTGGTCAACACACCTCGCGCCACAACCCCACACACTCGTACACACACACACGCTCGAACTTCACTTTGCGCTTGCACTTCGAGTGGCAATCTGCTGTGATCCATCCGTCAGGTCACCCAGAACGTCCGTCCCTACTCTACGCAGCCAACTCAACCCAGCAGACCGAGTGCGCATTGGGATATATTACACCTCTACAAAAGCCGAAAAGATCCGGACGAGCGTCTGGAGAATCCAAAAGTATAAAGTATGACCAGCGATCACTCATTTGCTCACCTGATCTACGCCAGCACAGGTATTGTTTTTTGTTGTTGCTGTTTCTCTGCGTATGCACGCACCCATTTTTTCTATTTATTTGTTTCTACGCTGTGCTTTTGTACTCACGCATGTGCTTTTGTATTACTTAAAGTTAGCAGTAGTCCGCGCACAGCAGCAAGCGCAAGTTTTCCAGCTGCAAGCAGCAATATGACAAGTCGGAGGCAGCACTCTCCAGAGAGCAGTAATAGCAATATTGGCAATATTGGCAATACTAATGGCACTACTAGCAATGGTCGCCCTGGCGCGAGACGATGCGGGTTCCCGGAGTGCGCCAAGACCGCCAAGCCCGGCGGGCTCTGCATTTCCCATGGCGGCGGCAAGAAGTGCTCTGTGGAAGGCTGTACGACAAGCGTCGTGAGTCGCGGGTGCTGCGTGGCACACGGCGGCGGCAAGCGCTGCCAGAGCGACGGATGCACCAAGAGCGCGCAGACTGGCGGTTTCTGTTGGATCCACGGAGGGGGCAAGAAGTGCGGGTACCAAGGCTGCGTGAAGCGTGCCCAGAGCGGGGGTGCGTGCATCTCCCACGGTGGCGGCAAGCGGTGCCGCATGGCGGACTGCAACAAAGTCGTGCAGTACGATGGTCTCTGTGTGGGTCACGGCGGGTACCGCAAGTGCCTCTCGATGAACTGTGCCAAGAAAGCGCTCGCGAACAGCTACTGTCAGAGTCACGGCGGGAACTCGCAGTGCACTTTCGAGCACTGTATCCGGAAAGCCGTGAAAGGCGGCTTCTGCGGGGAGCACAAAGGTGCGGCCGTGACCCCTGTGCAGAATGCGGCGGCTTCTACTAGCACGTCGTCGACAGGTTCCAGTGAGCGCAACAGCATCGAACCCGCCAAGGCGAAGCAACAGCAGAACGCCTACTTGCAGCACCACCGGCAATACCACCACCACCATCGAGCGGCGTCTTCGTCGCATCGCAGTGCGGAGAGCTCCCCGATGAGCGTGCTTCCAACACCTTGGCAAGTGCAGCCTTCTGTAGAGACCGCAGTCCCAACGAGCTATGCGTTCGCGAAAGACCGACCCAGTTTGCTCATGGACGCTCCTGCCAGCGACGCGGGAAGCAGCGGTCAACGCAGCCCCCTTGTCGAAGGACGCGCAAGTACGACGCCACTTCCAGCGATCAAGAACCACACGCCCTTGCCGACGATCGGGGAGATCCAGATGCGACCGTCGCTCCTAGGACTCGGGAAGCGGACTTCCCCATCCCAAGCAGACTCGCCTCAGCCGATCAAGCGGCTCGCGTCGTTGGCGAGTCTTGCCCAGCTTTCGCGACCGTCGTCACCGATGATGGTGCTCAAGCCGCTGACGCCACAGCAGCACACCCCGCAGCCGCACGCTCACGTGCGCGCGTACGACAGTCCAGGCAGCTTGAATGCGGCGCCTAATCGCCTCTTCCCATCGACGCGGCATGGCCAAGTGGACGTTTGCCAGCGATTCGTCAAGACGACCACCCTGTGTCGTCCGCACCATCAACACCACGCTCCCCACCAAAGTAGAATCGAAATGAAAGACGAAGTAGTAGTAAAGTTAAATTGTTAGGAACTTATAATAATTGTGGCTGGTACGATAAAGTGGATGGATACATATAGGGGAGAAATGCGATGCACACACATGCGTCAATCGCCAAAGTCTGCACGCACGACCATTGCATCCATGAAAACGTCTCTCTCTCTCTCTCTCTCTATCTTGGAAATCCAACTACAGCGCCTTGACACGCTCGCTGTGCAACCAATCCATTCGAGTTGAGCAGGTGCAACGCAGAAACAACGCAGCGACCAGGAAGACAAACAGCTCTCTGCACATTGGAAGCCCTCGAATAAATAACGCTGCAGACAGGACTTCCGATCTCTGCTACTATACCTACTGGTGAGGTTGATGGTCGGCAAACTCTTCCTCTTGGACGCGCAGGAACGAGACAAACACGAAGAACAGCACGACGTAGAACACGCACTGGAGACTCGACCAGTGGATGCGGCACCAGTGCTGCCACTGCTGGCATGCCACACCGCCCCCGCAACGCGCGCGCAGTCTATTCAGACAAACATGAGGCGCGTACCTTCGCCACCGCAGTGTCTCGCGAGTCTGAGACACTGCGGCAGTAAATGCACGACGCTGACGTCGCAGCCATCGCACCGGCCACTGGAGAGTTCTCCCAGAATGCTGGGGCTCCTCCGATCCACTCCTGCCGTCATCGCTTCCATCATCACCACCATCATCATCGCGCAGGATCTGGATCAGCACTTGCTGCTCGTCTGCTTGCTCCGCGCCACCTCGAACACGATCGCGCTTGCCACCCTTTTCACTGTCGCGATCGCTATTGCGCATGGACTCGGGAAGCTGCGCCACGATCGCTTCGAGCGCACGGTTGCGGGTCACCGAGTGCTTCCCACCGCGCAGCAGCGGTTCGCGGCACATGGGACACGCGTCCACTTTCGCGAGCGCCGCATCCAGGCAGTCGCAGCAGAAGCTCTGGCCGCAGCAAGTCGCGAGCACGGGCGTCTCGAGCGTGTCCAGACAGATCGGACACCCCAAGAAGCTGGTGCCGCTCAGATCGCTCGGAGCATTAGACGTCCGCATGCTCTTCTCAAGTCGCGCAATCAATATCCGAGTGTTCTCAACAAGAAATAGCGCGCAGTCACTAGCGCGGGGGAGAGGGTAATGTGATCACTCCCTCAATACAGTGCACGCTCGCACCTTATAATTCAATTTGGATGAGATTCTCGCTTCGTACTACTTTTCGCGATTGCATCTGAATCGTGATGTTGTTTTCCATTGTCGTATCTTCTGATGCATGTCACAAGTGTACGACAGCCCAATAGAGAGGGATGGATGTCGCACATCCATGATAAAGAGAGAATAATGAGTACCACTATAAAGAGGGAATCCATCACACCCTTTTCTTCATGAGTGCGTCTTCAAGTTGAAACGTGTCAAGATCTGCAAGCACACGCATCCGCAACGAGCGGAGGGGAAGAGAGAGAGGGAGAGGGAGGAAGTGAGGGAGGAAGGCACACGCTGCATTGTCCATTTGCAGGCGAAGCGGGTACGTGGAGGAGTATGTGTGTGTGTGTGTGTGTGTGTGTGCTGCTCTCTTCGCTGACCACTTTGCTGATTGTTTGAATGCAGACTCTGCGTTGCGCGCGTCCAGCACCTCGAAGACTGCACCATGGCGTTCTTCCTATCGAGAGGCGGTCGGCGTATGACTGCTGCTGCCGCCATGAACGGCACCAAGCGCCAGCAAATGCGCTTTGCGTCATCCACGAGTGGTCGTCGATTGAATGTCGCGGTCGTCGGGACCGGTCGCATGGGACAGATCCGTCTCACAGGGATGCAGAGCGATCCCCGACTCAACATCGCGGCGATCATTGACCCGATCACGGCGGCGTCGGCAACCCTGAAGCACGCCTGGGAAGGTCAATACAAGACCAGAGTGTTCGCCGATGTGCGCAGTGCAGACCACGAACTGGCGCGCGATGGCGTGTGCATCGATGGACTCTGGATCGCGACCCCGACGCCCACGCATCTGCACATCATTCAAGACGCATTGAGCAGTTCGAGAAGCAGTTTGGCGCGTTTGAGAGCTATCGGCGTGGAGAAACCCGTCGGCGGGACGCTAAACGAGACCGACGAAGCGTACCGACTCTGTGGCGAGAAACGCGTGTCGCTCTTCTGCTCCTTCCAGCGCCGCTTCGACCCCAGCTACCAGGCACTGCGCCGTGCGTGCGTCGACGACTTGCAGATCGGGAAGCTCCAGTCGATCCACACAGTGTTTCGAGACCACCCGTGTCCGCCGATCGAATTCCTCAAGACCGGTGGCGACCCGTTCCACGACCTCGCCGTCCACGATATCGACTACGTGTGCGACCTTGTTGGCGAGTACCCAACGAAAGTGTATGCGTACGGCACGAGTCTGTCCCCCGAGCTGCGCCAAGTGAACGTCATGGACAAAGCGTCCGTGTGGCTCGAGTTCGAAAAGGCGGGTGTGATTTGCACGATGGACCTCAGTCGCAGCGCGCTCTATGGGTACGACCAGCGCGTCGAAGTCTCGGGCGAAGCCGGCATGCTCCAAGTGGTCAACCCGGCCAAGACCAGTCTCGTGCGCTCATCGCTGCATGGCGTCACGTCGGACGTGCTCTCGCACTCGTTCCCCGAGCGGTTCCGCGAAGCGTACTTGCACGAACTAGACCATTTCGTCGAGGTGGTGCAGGGCAAGACCAAGCCTTTAGTGCACTGGAACGCAGCGCGCATGGCGACGATCATCTCGGAAGCGGCGCGCATCGCGGCGGTCGAAAAGAAGGTCGTGACGATCCAATACGGCAAGACGAAGCAGAACTCGCCGAGCAGTGAGCCGCACATCGAATGCGAGTACGTCTACTAGGCAATGTTCGTGTCGATCGCCCACCGTCGTCGATGTCGACACGATGGAGCCATTTGGAGAGGAGGAGGGAGGGATTTTTGTATGGAGGTCTTCTATTTGGTTTTTGGTGGCACGTGAGCGTATGGGATTCTCGAGCGTAGATAGGATCGAGGATTTGATGCTGACGGAGAAGCAGGTGTGGGATTAATTCTTCCATGAAGTTCTAATCCCAAATGATGAAGGTTTCAAACAGCATTTTGTTGTTGAGATGGTCGGGACATTTATTACCTTGTTA
>JAASGH010000446.1:0-12348 GCA_023334155.1 Globisporangium heterothallicum
AGTGTTCCCCATCGGGTTCATTTTGTCGTATCTCTATGGCGTCTCGCGGGTCATTGTGGCTCTGTTGATGGAAAAAGAAACCAAGTCTAGAGAACTGATGCGCATATTGGGGATGAAGGAGAACCAAATTGTGTTCGCATGGTTCTTGACGTATCTCCAATTGCTACTGGTTGCGTCTCTTCTCCAATCGATTGGAGCAAAAAGTCTTCTCTTTCCGAATGCAGATTTTGGACTGCTGTTTGCGTTCTTCTTCACCTTTGCGCTGAGCAGCTTCGGGTATGGCTTTTTGGTCAGCAGTTTGTTTTCACGAGCGCGAGCGGGCTCGTTTGTTGGTATGGGGACATTCTTCATGATGTTCTTTGCATCGTTCAGCTTCGACGAGATGTCGGGAGAATCGAAGCGCGTATGGGCATGCTTGCTCTCTCCGGTTGCGTTGGCTCAAGGGATAGACTCCATTGCCCAGACAGAGTCGGTGGGAGTGGGACTCACTACCGCGAATGCTGGCGAGATTGTTGGCGGTTTTCGTTTCGTCAATGCTATTTGGATGCACATTCTGGATTTCTTCGTGTACACCACGTTGGGGTTATACTTCGAACGAGTCATGCCGCGCGAATTTGGAGTCGCGGAGAAATGGTATTTCTTTCTGACAAAGGCGCATTGGCAACGCATTCTGTGGGGCGACAAGCAATTCAACAACGCTCGAATTAAAGCAGCCGAGTTGGCGACGGTACCCAGCATCTCGGAAACGCTGACTCAGAGCAGCGAGAGTGTATCGGGAGAGATGAAGCAGCAGGAGCACGATGGACGAGCCGTCGTGATCGCGGATTTGCGCAAAGAGTTTGACGTTCCTGGAGGAAAGAAAGTGGCTGTGAAAGGGTTGAGTTTGACATTCTACGAAGGTCAAATCACGTGTTTACTCGGCCACAATGGAGCAGGCAAGACAACTCTGATGTCCATGCTCACGGGTATGCTCCCGCCGACGAGCGGGACTGCCTGGATTAGTGGCTACTCAATCACGAGAGACATGCGGCGCATTCGTCAGTCGCTGGGCTACTGTCCGCAGCACAGTGTCCTCTACCCAGAGTTAACTGTCGAGGAACACTTGCGATTCTATGGTCGCGTAAAAGGACTGCATGACCCTGCCGCGCTATCCTCGGAAGTGAAGAAGAAAATTGAAGAAGTTGGGCTCACGGAGAAACAGCACGTGCTGTCCCACGCGCTCTCGGGAGGCATGAAGCGAAAGTTGTCGCTCGCGATTGCGTTCCTCGGCGACAGTCGCGTCGTGTTTCTTGACGAGCCAACGTCTGGGATGGACCCGTACAGTCGACGAAGCACCTGGGAGCTGATCCAGAGCAATCGGAGAAAGCGGGTGCTTATCTTGACGACTCATTTCATGGACGAGGCCGATATCCTCGGGGATCGCATTGCGATCATGGCAGAGGGAGAGCTCAAGTGTGTGGGGTCTTCGTTGTTTTTGAAGAATCGATTTGGTGTGGGGTACCGGTTGAGTTTCGTGCAAATGCAGAAGAAGCGCAGCAAGCCGACGGCGAAACACGACGGGGAGAGCGGGAAACCACAAACATTGCATTCTCTGATTTCGCTGCATGTCCCCGAGGCGAAAGTGGATACTGACGTCGGTACCGAATTGACTTTCCAACTGCCGTTCGAATCTTCTTCGCGATTTCCAAAGCTGTTTGAAGAAATCGAGTCGAAACAGCAGGACCTTGGTATTTTGTCGTTCGCGATATCCGTCACGACGCTGGAGGAAATATTTCTTCGCGTTGCAGAGGGGAAATCTGCGAAGCACGTCGAAGATGCTGCCGTCGATGAACCAGCAGTGTCCATAGACGTTGCCGACACTTCGGTCCCGTCAAAGAAGGAGAGTGATGGACAGGCGCCACCGAGAGCTCAGGTCGCTACTCAACCACGCCTAGCACGGTTTCTCATCCAGATCGCCGCATTGCTTCGGAAGCGCGTCTTGTGCGCAAAACGAGACCGCAGCATGATGTTCTTCAGCACGCTCCTACCGATTATGATCATTTTCGTGGGGTTGTCGGCCTTAAAGCTGAGTCTTTTCATCCAAAACGACCCGAAAGTGATGCTCACAACTGAGGTTCAGTACGAGCTTGGCGTAGAAACTCCCATTCCATATAGCTGTCCCGGAAAATCCACGGTCGATCCATGGTGCGCAGTGCTCGTTCAACCTCAGCATCTTCTTGGTGGCGTGCCATATGCTTTAGAAATGGAGGAGAGTGTGTATGAGGCATCAACGACACCGACCGTCTTTGAGTTCCCATACGCTTTCTCACCAATCCAGCCAAACGACACCACCGGCTACTGCTTGCGCTTTGGAGAGTTGGCTTTTGAGAAAGGGTATGGACACAACTCGACAGCACAGAGTGCGCAGATGCAGTCCGTGGAGGGACAGTACGGAGGGTTCGTGCTCTACGGCTCGGAGACGAACAAGATTTTGGGATATAACGTAATGGCTAACTCCTCCTCCCCGCATGCAGCACCGACCTACAAGGCAATGATGGACGAATCAATCCATCGCTTCCTGCTATCCAGAAACACCGGCAAGTCAGCGAAGAATGTAACGGTTCGAGTGTCGACGCATCCGTTCCCACTCTCCTTCAAGACCAAATCCATTTTCAACTCTTTCCTTAGTTTCCCTGCTGTCATGTTCATCGTGGTTGCGTTTTCGTTTATCCCCGCGTCCATCATGCCGTTCCTCGTCAAAGAAAAGCAGAATGAACAGAATGCGAAGCACCAACAGCTGCTCTCGGGAGTATCGCTCGCTGCATATTGGATCTCAAACTTCGTCGTTGACATTGTGGTGTACTTGGTGCCGATGGGGGTCACGATTGTGCTGTTGAGAACCTATGGCATTGCCTCCTCGCTTAGCAGTCACGGCGATGAGACCGAGAGCTGCCAAGGTTGCACGCAAGACGTCCCTGAGGCAGTCTTGAGTCTGTTTTTCCTGTTCGGTGCAGCGATGGCGCCGTGGACGTATTTGATGTCCCATATCATGAGGGATCCTGGATCGTGTCTGCTGTATTCGGTGATGCTCAATTTCTTCCTCGGTCTGTTGCTCATGATCTTGAGTTACTCGCTGGACTCATTGGAGTCCACTGTGGCTGCGAATGCGGTTCTCGTGTTCGTATGGCGATGCTCCCCGTTTTTCTCGCTGGGCAACGGTCTCCTGCGTGTCATTGTTGCGGACATTAAAGCGCTTTATGGTCTGTCTCGGGTTGCGAGCAGCGCATTTTCGCCGGAGGTCGCTGGCAACGAGATCGCGTACCTTGCGATTGAGTGTCCCGTGTTCTTCCTTCTCGCACTGGTTATCGACTGGATCAAAACGGGCGAGTTCGGTGTGCTCGGAAGTCCATCTTGGCTGAACAGCTCTCGTTGGCGCCAATGCATTCGGTCCTGTCGCAGCGCCAATGCACGACTTCATTCAGAGGATCCGGCATCAGCCTTTACTGAAGACGCCGATGTTGCGGAAGAAGCTCGTCGCGTTCTCGATGCCCATGCGATCTCGTCGGTGCAAATCGAAGCGAACCGAGCAGGCAGGGAAGTCGTGCAGCTCTTGAATCTCCAGAAAAGGTATCCGAACGGCAAGAAAGCAGTCGCTAACCTTTCGTTTGGTTTGAACCGCGGCGAGTGCTTTGGCTTTCTGGGGATCAATGGCGCGGGCAAGACGACGACGATGAAGATGCTTACTGGGGACATGCTCCCATCTGCTGGTTCGGCAAAGCTGAATGGACTGGATGTCGTGACACAGCGTGCGAGAGTCCGTCGATGCATTGGGTACTGTCCTCAGTTTGACGCGCTGCTGGAGTTGCTTACTGTGCGTGAACATTTGGAGTTTTATGGACGACTGAAAGGCTTTGGTGCACAGGCTCTCGGAAGAGAAGTCGACCGGTTGCTGCACAAGCTGCGGTTGGCGTCCTTCGAAGGCAAACTCGCGGGCAGTTTGAGTGGCGGCAACAAGAGGAAGCTCTCCGTCGCGATTGCGATGCTCGGCGGACCTGATCTGCTGTTCCTAGATGAACCGTCGACGGGGATGGATCCGCTTTCTCGCCGATTCATGTGGGACGTGATTCTGCAGGTGTCGGTGCAGTCGAAGCAGACCACAGTGATGCTCACGACGCATTCGATGGAAGAGTGCGAAGCTCTCTGCAACAAAGCGGGGATCATGGTTGGAGGTCGGCTGCGCTGCTTTGGCAGCATTCCGCACTTGAAAGCACGCTTTGGAGATGGGTTTCTGCTGGAGTGTAAACTGCATTCGCCTGATTCTGGAGACATTGCGAGTTTCCTCGAGAAAGTGTGCGAGCTGCAAAACCAAGGATCGCTGAGCACCGTATCTTCTTCCCAGCTCCCCAGTATCTGCACGGCACTTGGCAAACCCGAGCGCGTGAAGTGGATCACAGGGGTTCAGGCACTGCATCACCCGACCGGCTCCATGTTGCGTTTGCAGATGGACAAACATGGCGGAGAGTTGGATGCGAAAGAGTTCGGTGGGTGGTGGCTGCTTGAAACTCGCGTGGAGCAACTGACTTTGTATCTGCAGACCCACCTCGGAGCGGAATGCACTGCTTTGGTTGAGCGCCAGGCAGACTTCTGTCGCTTTAAAGTGGCAAAAGGGATGGCGACAGGCTCGGTCGAGGCTTTAGTGTCGGCGGGAGAACTGGTAGGCGGTCACCCAGAGCCAGGCAGCGATGGGACGAGCCTTAGTCTGTCGCGGATGTTTGAGCTCGTGGAGAGGGAGAAAGAAGCGCTGTGCGTGAAGGAGTACAGCATTTCGCAAACAAGTCTGGAACAAATCTTTAACTCGTTTGCAGAGGAGCAGCAGGAAGAAACGCGCGTCGCGAGAGGACTGTGGACGCCAGTATCGATGGGCAACCATAATCGCGTGCATGCATAGGATGGACGTGCATGTTGATACAAGTTGGGCGGTCACGAAAATCTGTCATTTTGATATTTGTTTTCTATCGTCCCACTTACTGCAGATGATACACTTTGCCCGATGCGACACGAAAGTGCGCCATTTGCTTCTCGGCGCGATCCAGCTTGCTCGCCATTTTCTTTTCCTGCCAGACGCGGCGCTCTTCACTTTCAAAATTGTCCACTTGCCACGCAATACCTGGAACTCGGTGCACTTGCGCTCTGCTCGCTGAGGGGAAGAGTTGCTGATACAAGGCGATGGTGGTCACTTCTTCAACTCCCGCACAGGACGTGGCTCCGTCGATTCTCAGTCCCTCGCCGATCAGCGGGAACCCAACCATCGCCAAGCGCGTCAGATCCCATAGTGCGAGCGTGTTCCAGGGTGTCGTGAGACCATTGAGTTCAAGCGGATCCTTGCTCGACGTGAAGGCGTGTCCTGGAAGCGCAGCGCCGACGACGAGATCTTTCCCAACCTCGAAATGCGTCCGGAGGAACTCGACTCCAGAGGCATTCACTTCGATCTCGAGCGACTGCAATAGCAGCAGTGAAGCTCGAGGGAACTGAGTCGCTGCCGTGGAGATGATCGCGTTGAGCGCAGGAACAAAGCAGCCCCAGTGGAGCATTGGGATGATCGTTACTTGGACCGTTCTTGTTGCTGCTTTCTCGGCATCAGCATCCGAAGCAGGCGCGCGCACAGTCACGCCGCTGCGTGCCTCGTTCTGCAGTCGCGCGAGGAAGTCACGGACCGATGCGGTAAACGCACTCTCCGCTGCTGCTTGGTCCTCCGTTGAAGGCAGTCCCACTGCGATCAGGATGCCATCAGCGTACGTCGCCGCTCGTCCACAAAAAGCGCGAGTCTGCTGCAGCGCTTTCTCGACTTGGATGGGTTGGTCGTGCGCGTGGTTGTTCCAGTGGATGCGCGTGCCCACGACCGTCGCCTTTGACGCCGCAGCAGGAGCAGAGGGTTCCATCGCAATGTTGTGTGTGAGTTTGTGAGTGATTGAGCTGTTCACGCTGACTGTACTGTCTCGGAAGAGTGCGTGAGGGACACACACTCTGCGAGCATCCGCTGACAGAAGGGATAGGTGCTGAGCAGAGATCCACCAATCAGTGCGGGGATTGTCCACTCTTTGTGAGCGTCTGTGTTGTCGATGTAAAACGCTGTCATGCGATTGATCCTTTTATAAACCTCGAGTATTGAGCTACGCATCTGTGTGAAGATCGCATCGCGACTCCTGTCCCTTGGACCATGCGCTCTGCACGGGGACATCCATGCACGAACGCGTCTTGCAATATCGTGTTCCAGCTGGCACTATATAGCGCGCCGCTGTGGTGTCGCAAGCATTTGAACTTTCGTGGTCATTGAGTACGCTTGGGTGGTCGTTTTACATTGTGATGAGACCGTAGACTGGAATCTTTTGGAGCGTCTCCTATGACAACACAAAGGACAAGCATATACGCACGTTGTTGGTTTCGATTGACACGCGAAACTCGGGAGAGCGATGCAGAATCGACCGTCGTAGAACACACACCTGCGATTGAATCGAGTTGATGACGCATCCGCATTCAACGACTTCTGCTCCTAGCTGGTTGATAAGGTCGCACGTGACTTTCAAAGTGTTCCCCTATCCATACGCAAGGTCAGCGAAAGTAGTCGGACCCCAACACTCCTTCATCGCGACAAATGAGCACCTAGCATACATACCGTTGCCACCAAGTCATCGATGATCACCACTCGTCCGCCTTTCTCGATCGCATCGTCGTGGATCTCCATGCGGCCCGTATAAAACCCCGAAGTGTAATCCACGCCGACCGTGTTCCCCGGCAAGCGTCTCGCACGTCGCACAGGCACAAATGCAACCTGCAGTGCCAACGCCAACGGTGCCCCAAAGATGAACCCTCTCGACTCACAACTGACCACGTGGGTGATATTTTTATCGGCGTAGCGGTGCTTCAATGCGTCGATCGCGACCTGGAACGCGGCGGGGTCCAAAAGCAGCGTCGTGACATCGCTGAAGTCGAGTCCGGGTCGTGGAAAGTTGGGGAACACGCGGATCTTGTCGCGCAGGTAGCTCGCGACTTGCTGCTCGTTGGCGAGATCGACGACCGGGGTCTCCTGCTGCTGTGGCATGTCTGTGATGTAGTGCTGTAGGCGCTCTGGGGATGGAGGAGTTGGAATGACTGGAGTCGCTCGCTCTGCTTCGTTGCAGCTCTTCAGCGTCTCCTGAATGCGTTGCTGAATGGCAAATGGGAGCAAGTGAATGCGTTGTCGGTGAATGCGAAAACCAGAAACCGAGTTGATTCGCCAAAATACAACGATTAATGGCCAATTCGAAGCCGATTCATTGGTTATAGCAATGGTCGTCGGTGATTGGTAGATAGTAACATTGACCAATGGGAGGAGAGGATTCGCAAAAACCACAAATCGGTGCACGAATTGTACCCCCGCCTTCTGATCGATGCAGCAACTCATTTGCATCACTTTACCTATCGTGGATGCACTTCAAACACGCACACCAGTCTAATCAGCTCCAGCACCAGGTTGCCGGACACCTCTTCGAGCGATAAACCTCTGCGCTGCACACGTGAGCACTGCTAGAACGCGACCGACGTGACAGACTTGATTGCTTTGCCGTCCGCCTTGCCTTGATCTCCTCCGGTTGATGCCGTTCGTCGATCGTGTGGTAATGGCGTCGGCTCCAAGAGATCCGAGAACGACATCTTCCTCGCCGATTCGACCGTTTCCTCAATCGTTGCATCTGTGACGTACATCCGAAGCGTTTCGAGCTGCACTTCATCGAAAGCACTTGCATTCGCTTCCGAGGAAACGCTCGAGCCACGCTTCACGGATCGCTCTCTCGCGGCACTCTCATTCTCCTCCTCGTCTGCTTCTTCCTCGACGTTTTTCTCGACAAACCATTCTGTTTTCAGCACGATGTCTGGTCGCTCGCTTGCCAATGCGCCAAGCTGAGCGACAAGTCGGGCTCGAATCTCTGGATGCAGCCCAGTCTTCACGATGATCTTGCGATGGATGCTCGCGACATGCGTGCCAGAGACCATATCGCCAAGCCAGTCGACAACGCGTCGGAACTGGATCACATCGTCGCAGCAAATGTGGCGACGGAATAGCTCGAAAAGCTCCGGGTAGTCCCCTAGAAGCCGGTGCTTGTGCACGGCTGCTTGCTCAATGCGACGACACATCTCATTGCTGATCTCGTACCCATGGACCCCCGCTCCGTAGCAATTGTCGCACAGCTCGAAGTTCTCGCACGTGTTGCATTTCCACCTTCCTCCAACGATAGGGCTCATGCCGCATCCGTCGCAAAGCGTGTCTTCATGAACATGGTGCTTATGATAGCGCGCTGTGATGATATTCTTCACGTCGCCAAACATAGCACCAACGTTTGTTTTCGATCGCAATCGACCAAACACCCCGCCAGAGCTCGGAGGACCAGAGGATGATGGCGGCGCAGAGCTTGACGAAGAGGAAGAAGAAGACGACGACGAGGGCGGATTCACATCGAGCATGTTCCTTGACTCGGATACGCTAGCACTAAGGTCAACGGGATCCGAGGTGAAGCGGTCTCTCGACGGCAGGAGCACTCGTTCGCCATGCAGCACCGAGGGACTCGATGGATCGCTCTTTGGTCCGTAAAACACGTGGTCTTTCGCCCACACTTTTCCGGACGTGGCCAAGGAACCAGATCGGTTCTTGCCATCTGCAGTTTCGTCCCCGCCTTCCGTAGCTTCCACATGGACCGTGTCTTGGTGTTTGTGAACCAGCGTGATCTTGAGATCCGTGACACGAACGAAACGTGTGCGGACAAACGACTGCACATCCAAATCGCGACGGTTCTTCAACAGCGGCACTATGAGTTTCCGCATATCGCGATTGATGTTTTCGTTGATGCCTTCAATGGAGATCTCTGGGTGGAAATTGGAGCGAATGTCTCGTCCTTCAAGAACGAACACTAGCCATTTCGACATCTTCTCTCGACCTTTCTCAGGCATGCTAGAGATCAGCCGTTTCACCACAGGCGATTCCATGTCAATCGGCGCAACTGGGAAGACTTCATCGTCAACGAGCCATCCATCCTGGGATGTCGCAGAACTGACAATTCGAGCTCGTTGAAGTGGGGTGGCAGTGGAAGCAACATTTTCGGGCAACACCGGTTCGTTCTGTTTCACAGCGGACACACTTGGAGTCACACCGCCGCCACCGCGAACAGAGCGCAGCGTCTTTGCCTTTTGCAGCAGACTGTCGAGCTGCGTCGTCTTGTCGTCGCTCTCCGAGACGTCCATCAATGCACGGACGTGGGAGTCATACTCCCGCAGTTTCTCCTGAAGCACAAACAGTTGATCTTCGTAAAAGTTGCGGCAATTCACCAACTCTTCGGTCAGCTGATCGATACGCGTCGCACTGAGGCTCAGTTCGTGTGCCCTCGCACTGAGCTGTTGGCGGAGCAGTTCGTTGTCCAGCAATGCACTGTCGGCACGACGACGCTCCGCTGCAGGCTTTTCGTTCCGAGAGGCAATGTCCTCATGCTCCTGCTGCACCGTCTCATCTTCTGCAATGGTTGCAGGAACCGACGGCGACGTGTCGGATGTGCCAGCGCGTCCACTTGATTTGTTTCTGCGTTTCTCGAACATTCTGTTTAACTCATCGCACTCCTTCGTTTTCACGATGAGCTCGCTCTCCAAATACGCTATTTTGTGCACAAACTCGTCGTTCTTGTTCTTCGTCGACGCCATCTCGAGCTCCCTTTGCTCGATTTCTTTGGTTTTCGACTCTAGTTCCATGCAGCGCTCTTCCAAGCTGGTGATCTCGACAGCTTTTGCCGCTTGTTCATCTTCCAATTGCTCAATTTTGTCCAACAACCTCTGGGTTTTGTCCGCATCTTCAACCGAGGGCACAACCGGGGAACCAGAAGCGTCGCCGTTCCCACTAAGCTGTTGCAGCTGTGCTTCCAAAGCAGCGATGTGCTTGTCCTTCTCTGCAACGAGAACCTTGTATTCGGCGACCGTCTTCTCTTCGTTAACTTTTGGCTTGTTCTTGATATTCTTCGCGCGCGTACCAAAGCGTAGCGTCGAGATCGTTTCCTCGCTGTTGTAGCTGCTGCAACTCCCGCATACCAGCAGCGTGGTCTCGGAATTGCCGCCCAGTGAATCTTGAAGCAGCCGGGTCAACTTGGAGTCACGGTACGGGATATGCGCATTCGACTGCCCACTCGTGAGCGCGTTCATCACACTCCCCAGCGCACTCAACGACTTGTTGATATGCTGCGCCTCCTTGAGCGTTTGCCCCTTGGCGTGGGTTTTGCCCACTTTCTCCGACCCAGCGAGATCGACGAGGAACAATTTGCCACTTCTCGTCGAACCTGTCGCGACATTGCGTTGCTCGATCGTGATAATGAACACCGAGTGGCTGCGACTCGAGTCGTTGTTCATGCGCGTCGACGAAATGACCCGATTTGCACCCCCACGACGCATCACCACCATCATCTCGTCGGAAGACGCGCAACACACCTCCGTCGCGCCAGCGATCCATACCCCGCGCTCTCGACTCTCCCGCACACTCAGATTATTCGACGACGGCTCCAAGAGATCGCGGATTTTCTCCAAGTAGATCTCAATGTACGACACGCGCACGATAAACTCCAGCTCGGCCTGCATATTCTGGATCCCATCGAAGATATCGTCCATCACACGCGGGATGATGCCGGCATACTCGGCGTCGCCGGGGACACCTTCCATCGAGAACGTCTTGCCCGTGCCCGTCTGGCCGTACACGAAACACGTACAGTTGTACCCGCGCAGCGCAGACTCGACGAGGGGTTTCGCCGTGGCATCGTACACGTCCGCCTGCGTGGACGCGGTGCCGAACACCTGGTCAAACGTGAACGTGAGCGTTTCGCTGGATCGCCCGAGGTTCTCGATCTGCACGCGCGTGTTGTCGTCGTCCACGCGCACGCACTCGACCGCTTGCTGCTTCACTTCGAGCTTGTTCTGCGGACGGAACCGCGCGCATACGCGGATGCCCGCCTTGGAGACGTCCGACGACGTCATAGGCAACGCAAATGATCGCCGATACCCAACACTAGGGAGAATCGCAGCGTATGGATGTGTCGATCGAGCGCGTCTTGCTTCACCCAAACCTCCCTCTTTTCTTCCCTCGTTGCCGCGAAAAAAAATGAAAATGTGAGGGGCGGACCATTTCATGGGAGGCAAACATGCTATTCGCTAGGTTGTTGGAGCTGTACCGTAAGAGCCAGAATAAACGGTTTCCGACTGATTTTTGGCATCAAGGTGTAGCCATTTGGGATGACATCCAGATGGAGAATGACCAAAATAGTGTCTTTGTGCTTTGATCGTGTACTCTTGCGGTTTGGTCGCTTATTCTAGTCAAACGGGAGAGGACTGCTGACACGTTTCAGCAAATGCGATAGGCGCCACAGGAGATCTCAGTTGTGTGGATCGAGGCTGGAGGGTGCTTCTTCCTCCGCGTGTCTCTTTTTCTGGCAAAGGTGCGCTTTCCGCCACCACGTTTGGATGGACGTCGCGTACGCATTCTCCCACATGCACCGCAGGATTTCTTGCCGCTTCTGCTCTTCCAGCCGGTCTTTCAGCTCGTGAAACCGTGCGCGCGCAATTCTCGCTCGATACGCGCTCTGAAGCTTCATCGCAGCGTTGGTTTTCTGTTGCAGCAGGCACTGAACCCTCTTGTCAAACACCATTACAAAGTGAGCGCGCTTGAAAAAGTGCTGCAGAATCCGCGCTGCCGATCCGTGCATTCTTTTTCTGGCTCGCGTGCGACGAATCCTCGCTACTTGGTATCGCAACCAGACTTGCAAAACGATCGCTGCGTGGAAGCGTGCGAGTCGATGACACCAGTCGCGCTCAAGTCGTCTCCTTATGCAGTAGCGGCGGACACTTCGCGTGATAATGCACGCAGCGTTGTGACGATGCATAAATGCTCGAAGCCCGCATCGACACACGTGAGCACGGAAACAACGCTGGATTGCTCGACTCGCTTGGGTATAAAGGCGATACCTTGCTCTGCGCTTGTGCATCTTGCGACAATAAAACCCTCTCCAGAATGACTGGAGCTGAGTCGCTGCATGCTGCTCGCGATAGCTCGAGCGTACACGCTTCGCAAGGAGAGTCCGCATCCAGCTTTGTATGGTCACGAGTGCTGCCAGCCTCTCCGCTTCCTGCTGCTCTGTCCTCAGATCCAGCCAGCAATGCCACCTTTTCAGCGCCATTCCTCTCAATCGTGCACGAGACCTCCTCATGATCCACAGCGCGCATCTCCTGAAAGGTAGAGTTCCTCAAAAGTGAGCACACATGCGTCTGCTTGGGCTCGAAGGAAAGCAACACTGGTCTACTTACAGTCGGCAAAAC
>JAASGH010000447.1:0-12293 GCA_023334155.1 Globisporangium heterothallicum
CAAGCGCTCAGAAAGCACCCGATGGCGCTTTTGGGACTCGCACTGAGTAGCTTTGGTTTTACGATGGGCATGGTGGCAAGTTTGCTTTGCAAGCGCATGGGGCGGATCGAGAGCAGTGCTGGTGCGTCTTTTGCTTCTCGGCAGCATCCAAATGAAAATGCGTCGCTACCTCTCTTCGCGACGTTGTTGACGGCAGACGACTACGCTCGTGGCGTGTATGCCGTGGTCGCGTTCCTGCTTGGGCTGCTGCTTGTGAATCGAATGGCGCGTCGCGTCGTCGCCGAGATGATCCTCTGGCTCTTGGTGACGTTGCTGCAGCGTGAAAACAATGTGCCGACGCTCGGGTTTCTCTGCATGCAGCTGTTCCTGGTGACTATGCTGCTGCAACGAAAGGATCCGGCAATGATTTCGAGCGGGGTGTCGCTGGGTTTGCTGTCGCTGTGGCTGGCTCAAACCTCGTTTTTCGCATTGGGGAACTCCCACTTGGTGACGACGATCGATATCAGCCAGTCGTACCATGGACTGAGCGGGTACACGCAGTCCATCGTGGGGGTTTTGACGTTTGTGAGCGTGTTTTCCGGACCTCTCGTCGTGTTCGTCAATTTGCTGCAATGGGTGCCGAGTGTAGCCACGTCCCAGCAAGCACCACCGCGACCACAATCATCGGCACTGCAGGATACCGTCCAGTCGCACCACAAGAAGGAGACGACAACGACAGCGCGAGACGTCTGCTTGGTCCTGTTCGCGTATCAGACGTTGCGGTTCGCAGTGTACACGTACGTGCTTGCTTTCTTCACAGCATCAGCATATCCTTCTGGTGGTGCAGTATCCCCCCACACACACACCATCGAAAACTGATCCTTTGTGTGTGTATCACCGGTACTATTTTCTTTTGGGCAGCATCGTCGTGTACTTTATGCGGTTCCACTTGTTCATCTGGAGTGTGTTTGCCCCCAAGGTCGGTGCTGCGCGAATTTGTCCTTGTTCCCAGGTGGGTACAAAAACGTGGGAACTTGAGCTAATGGCATGGATCCTTTCTTCTTCTTTTTGTTGTCACAGATGCTGTATGAAGTCGCGCAGACGGCAGTCGTCCTCGCAGTGGCAGTGGCAGTGTCCTTGCTGTCCGACCACAACGACTGACACCACCATTCTAGCGAGCACGGAACCCAGCAGATAGAGAATAGAGCATCCATCAACCCATGTCGCGCAAACGAAGCGAACAAGCGCGCTTGCACAACGAAGCATGTGCACAGAGCAGGAACAAAAAAGTAAACAACAGATGCAACAACACAAAACACCAACTGGTTTTCACGGGTACAAACAAAACGTATTAAAAAAAAAGAAAAAAGTTAGCGGAGGCTGCGATTTTTCTTTTTCGGTAAGTTGGTTTTCTCGTAAGTTGGAAAGAAAGAAATACATTACTATTTGAACTGTCCAGCAGCTAAAAAACTTCTTGTGGGCAGCAGAGCGAAGAGCTGCACGCAGAGAGGACGACGAAGAAGCAAAGCACGACGAAATGGAAAGAGGACGCTGGAGACGAACAGCTGTGTCTGTGTGGTGTCCACCAAATCTCCTCCTTCTCTTCGCGATCTTCACCCACGCCATCCTGGATCCCCTGCTTCCACCACCCCGCTCCTGCGATGCGCGTCACACACACGAAGAATCCACTTAAGAGGTGGTGTCTTCCTTCTTCGAGATGACTTGCTCAGTGCCACAAGCCTTCAAGACGGTGAGGACAAGTTGCTTGCCGGCGTCAAAGTCGGCACGGATTTCCTCGGCAAAGTTGTCTGGGAAAGTTGGCAACTTGATGTCTTCACGGGTCTCACCAGAGTCGTCCATGAGCGAGACGAAGTCATCGTCGGTGATGTCCAACAAGGTGTATTCGGCACGGGACACGAATGGCACCGAGGTGGTGTGGGTCGATGGCACAATATCTTCCAACTTCTTGTTGGTGAAGATGTCCAAAGCGGTAAAGTTACACTTGGCGTGGCCGTGCTTGCCGGTCTTCGACGTAGACACGCTGACAACCTGCATCGCAGAGCCACAAAACCATTCGCATCAGATATTGCGTCGATCTTTCTCGGCAAGGAAGACAGGCGAGGCAAAAAAGCATACCTTGCATGGGTGTCCCTTGATCATGATGAAACCTCCCTTTCTGATTTGACCAGCTTCGCATGGGAAGGTGTCGGAGGCACCGGCATCGGTGGATTCGAAGGTGTAATCGTCAGACATGTTGTTTACAAAGTAGCTTCTGTGTAGACAGCAGGAAAAAAAGAATGAGCTCCAGGTCGTTCACACAAAGGTGGCTACGCTTTCCCTCCCCTTGAACCACCACCACCACCAAAAGCGTGGGGGGAGGAGGGAGCCAGACCAGCAGCATCAAGATGCTTCCTCTCCCTCTCAATAGCCACGTGGGGGACACAGACAGACGGCAGGACATGCACGCATTACCTTTCTTCCGGAACTTTGAGCACCAACGATCCAAAACTGAGAGTGTTTCTGACCAATTATTGCTCCCCATTGATACGAAGAGAACCCCCTTCGTCCCCACCACCACCAAATTTAAGCGCGCTTTCGGATCCCCCCAAAGTGGAAACCCATGTCAGCGAAGCGCGCTTAAACGGTGTTGGAATCCGTACGCTCCATGTGCACTCGTCCCCTTTTCGAGTGGCAGGAAGATGAGGGATAGGGCTGGGATCCGCTTTTACAGCCAATCGTTTGGCGCGCTCAGTGTCGAATGGGAGGAGCAGCGAGTGGAGCAGCGACGATCCGATGGTGGACCCGCCAAACGAAGAAGGGTTAACAACGCTTTGGGACGACAAGGAACATTGCAATTGCGATCTCTGACTGCGGAGTGACTTTTGGTGATGTTCTCATGTGGCGGCTCGCGAGGGATACAAACGAGGAGTGAGATTGAAGAAGAAAACCACCATCCAGAACTTCCCCCTTTCTGCTCTTAGTTCTGCATCAAGTGCTTCTTTTTCTCGCTTTTCTTCTTCTCCTGAGTGCGGTTTATGCTGTGACGACGGTCTGGCTGAACCGGTTCGGTGCGACAACCGATTGTGCTCGGAACCGTACCATCTGCACCTGGTCGGTGACACAACTCTGGCTCGAGTTGAAGGGAGTCGCGATCGTCTGTGGCAGCAACCAAAATGCCGAATCCTAGCAAACTCATCCACTTATACCTCCCTCTTTAAAACCAAAAGACAGGTCTCCAATGCGATCCTAGCGATTCAGTATGCATTCGACCTCTGCTTTCAATGCACATCATGCAAACTGTCATTCTGCGAGGTGGATGTGTGTGTGTTCTTCCTCCAACATGACACATCCACTTCCACTGCGAAGACTCCCTCCGCACGACTACAACATCTCCAGCAACACTGCCAATGGCGGAACCGCACATGAAGACCGCGGGCGTGCCCAAATACATTCGACACCAGGAGGATGTGCCCACGAACGCGATCACCCCGACCGCCGACGTGGCGGCAGAGTTCAAGCAGCTCAAGATGCGCCGCAAGTACCGCTTTGTGTTCTTCAAGATCGACGGCGCTCAGATCCAAGTTGACTCGACAGGTCCACCCACGGCGACTTTCTCGGATTTCATTAACGCGCTGCCGGACTCGGACTGCCGATACGCTGTGTACGACCATGAGTTTTTGACATCTGATGGACGCAAGTCTAGCAAATTGTTCTTCGTGACCTGGTAGGTGTTCCACAATGTTTTCTCTTCTGGTTGTTGTTGTGGAGAGAGACGCGTTGGTGGTTCATTCTCTCATGCGGATGCTTTCTTTTTGCGTTTGTTCGTGTGTTTTTATGGCATGTAGGATTCCGCACAATTCGAACCCGCAGTTCAAGATGGCGTACACCCACGCGAAGAGCACGATCCGCGCTGTCTGCGACGGTGCGCTCGATGTCAATGCGAACACGAAGAAAGAAATCGAACAAAGCATGGGGGTCACCTCTGGCGACGCGTCCGACTCGGGCAGCGACTTCGAAGACGACTAGAGAAGCGGACGCTATCATATGCCACGCTCAGGACAGTAGAATGAGCATCGTTACGACCAAGCGCACAGCTGGTGTGCTCGTGTCGGTGAACCGTTCCCTTGGATAGCATCGTAAAGCCGTTCGTAATATTGAATCTCTCTCTCTCTCTATTGCTAATAATTTCATCGTGCAGTTAATAACAGCGCCTGCACTCTCAGACCCTGACAATCCGTGCAGCAACAGCACAACCACATGAGAAGCGTCTACCATTTTGCAAATGAGCATGGCTCCATGTCCTCTCGAGCTGGGAGAAAAGATAGGAGTACATGACGCAGTCACCCCAGCTTCACATGCTTCCTCTGCTTCTTCCGCATCGCGAGCATCTGCGACTTCAGCGCCAGCTCCGCGTCGCGGTCAAGCCGCTTGCGCTCCAGCTCGCGCTGCACCTGTGCTTCCTGCTCCTCGCGTTTGCGCTTCTCGTTGACCGCTTTCTCGACAGCGCGCGTGTGCTTCACGTAGATGAACCGCGTGTACTCTTGCGCGATCATGCGTAAGACCGCGACCGCAGGACCATTGCGACTCCGCAGATACCCTTGTGCTGTCTCCAGTTTATTGAGCACGTACGGGTCGAACGGTCGGACGATCCGCATCGCTTCTTCAAAGTATCCATCAATCGCCGCTGAAAGTCGTGTGATCTCGGATCGTGGGTCGGGCTGAGCAGGGGGGATACAAGGAGGCTGCGCCACACTCGACGCTTCTTCTGCCACTGGTTCTACTGCACTAGATGTCTCGGGTTTCTCTGCTTTCGCATCACTGTCGTTCGCTTCTGGCTGTGCAGCTGTGTCAGGAGCACCAGGAGTATCAGGAGTGCTGCTCGGGACAGCGATTGCCCTCGATAGCTTCGCGATCGTTCCTGCGAGTCGAATGATCTGCGCAGTACACGCAAGCCACTTGGTGGTTCGTTGGACGTTGATACGCTCCATTTTCGGTGGACCCAGCACAGGAGCTGCATTCACGGACTCGGCGGAGACTGCTGCGAGACTATTGGCTTTCGCACTGGCATCCGACGCGCTGGAGCTGCTGCGCTTGCTGCCGCGATTCCGTTCACTCCCCGTCGACTTCGCAGCCACTCTCGGTTCAGGTTTGGGAGCCACCGGAGGACGTCCATTTGCGGTTTTCGCTGCGTTGCTGGCTGGTTTTTGCTCCACGGGATTCAAAAAGCATCCTCCTTGCACAAAGTTGCTTTTCTTCTTTTCAAACTCGGCGCGCTTGCCCTCTTTCCGCGACGCGATCAGACCATGTGCATTCACGTCGCAGCGGCAGATCCCGCAAATGATCCCATCGGAGACGCCGGGGAGTGCTTTCGGGAGCTTGATCTCTCTCCACTGTCCACTCTGCACCAACGAAATCGATGTCAATTTCTTCTTCGCACTGCCCGACGCCGCCATTTTCGCAGAAAGTTTCTCGCGCTCCCGTGAATTCGAGCGGCGCTTCGTGCATTTCCAGTGCTGCAGGTGTGGTGTCGTCTCGTTGACACAATAAAATAAATGCTGGCGCTCATGGAAAGGTTGTGCACACACTTGACACTTGTGCACTTGGCTCATTGGACCCGCGTACTTGCCCAAATACTTTGGCGGATTAAACGTCTTCTGCACATGCTTGAAGAGCTCTTCGTCGCCCACCACTTCCGCTAACGTTTGCCGACCGCCGGATGCGCCAGCATACACGACTTGCAATTGCGGGATGTGGTCGAGAAAGAGCTGCAGCGCTTGGAGATGCTTCATGTTGTACACAGGAGGGTCTGTCTTGGACGCCTTGAGACCTTTCTTGCACAAATCCACCAGCACCGTGGCGACCGCACGGAAGAACGCGTTGATCGACGAGTACGACTCTGCTTCTATCCTGCGCTTGATGGTCTGCAGTTTGCCGACAACATCTCGCCCAATCAACCCAGCGATGGGCTTGCTCAGCAGTTTCCCGAGTACATCAGCGGCATCATCGGTGTTCTCGCGATGGCGCGCACAATACCCATGATACTGAACGAGTGATGACGAGGACGAGGATCGGATTTCCAAGTGGCCATTCTGCTGGTGCGCACACATGGCATGGAAGAAGAGGCTGCAGTTGAGACGCTGGCATTTTATCCGGATGCCACAGGAAGACTGGCAAAAGCAGCACGCGGCGGGGAATGCATCAAGGGTGTCAGCAACACATCCTTCCACAGAGCGCGACTCCGTGGAGGCACTACCCATAGCAACAGCAGCATTCTTCGCATTTCGATCCTCTTTCTCTGCAGCGTCTGCGGTAGTCGCAGTTGCATCTGAGTTTGCATCACCTTTTTCCTGGCCAGCAGCGTGGAAGTTGCGCGCTTCGTCAACTCTATCTGATCTGTGAGTGGTGTTCAGCAAATGCGGGTCCCAGCGAGTGCACAGCAAATGCCCAAACGCTTTCGTCGCAGACCGCTCTTCATCGCATCGGATCGGAGCCGATTGCGGCTTCCAGTTGCGTGTATCCACGCACTTCATCAGGTAGCCATGACTGTGCTGTTCGCAGAACACGCACGTGAGATCTTGCACAGATCCTACTTCATGCAAACAGCAATCACACTTCCACCCAGCAGCAGCAGCAGAAGAAGCATCGGTATCACTCGCGTCTTCTGCTCGTTGCGGTTGGTCGTGTGTTTTTGCTGTCGTTGTTGCGTCCTGTGGTCGTGTGTCACCGTAGCAACGAGCATGCACTGGGATCTGACAGTCCTCGCAAACCCTCACGACATCGCCTTCGCTGCTCTCTCCACCGCACACTCGGCACCTCCGCATTGCGGATGCTGCGCTTGTGTCACCGGTATTCTCTGCATCGACGGCGTCCGACGATGCGTCGCCATCCGCGGATTTCATTTCGTCGGGTTGCGGTATGCGCGCTGAGTCGCTCTGGGTCTCCATGAGAACATCGTCTTTTTCGAGGCTCTCCGCGGGTTCGGACGGCGAAGCATCCGCAGCGAGGTCGTCACTGGGCGTGCACGCGTCTACGACCGCCTCGGATGCGATCTTGTCCGCCGCGGCGTCGACTTCCATGGGCTCCAGCACTGTCGTCGCGTTTTCACTATGAAAGCCCGCGTCCTTCGAACTCCACAGTCCTCCACATTGGCTTCTGCCCCCGAATGGTGTCTTCCTCCAGGTTCGGTGTCTGCCACCGTCTTCACCATGTCGCTCTCATTTCGAGTGGACTCAAACTATAGAGTCCATCACTCACTGTAAAGAGGGTTGTGAAGTTAAAAGTAACTTCAATCCATCATAAGAAGAGACAACGAATATAAAGAGGCAATCTATGAAATGCATGGTCTGCCACCGACCACTGGAGTGAGAAGGGCGGGAAAAGCGGAATGGATTTTTTTAACACAACCGAAATTGGGAACGACATGGAGAGCGACGTGAAATGCTTGGTGGTCGTGAAGAACATGATGGTGCTGTGCCATCCCAAAAGCGATTCTATCTGCACCCTTACCTCATCATGTCGTGTGGAGTTCTTTAGTTTTCGATACTGTCGGTGCCTCCCTTGTGTCAGTTCGGACCGCTCAATGGTGGATCTTATCGCATTTTCCTTGTGTTCCTTTGGAACAAGACATCCATTTCTTTTTTACTCTTTCTTACTCTTCTCTTTCTTCTTTACGCAAAGCTGCCATTCGCCATACGACGGTTCTTGACCGCAGGATTGTCGACGGCGAACCGGTAGCGCAGCGCATTGAAGCGGCAGTGCGCGTCGTCGATGTTCAGGTAGGTTCCCTGTAAGTGGCGCACGCCATTGGAGTCGGCAGTGAACTGGTTGCGGCCGTGGAGGACTCTGGAACGAGAACCACGCCATCGATATCAACGTTCCGTCAAATGGAGAACCCTGTTAGATACACATATGTGCTCATCACTGATCGATAGCTACGCACCTGCGCTGGTTGAAGAGCACGGTGTCGCCCTGCTTCAGTTTGAACTCGATTTTGAACTTGCCGCCTTCGACGATGTCGTGGAAGATCTTGTAGGCTTCGTAGTACGGCTGCACATCGTCGAACGGAACTTTCAACGGACCTTCGAATGGTGGACTCCAGTGCACCGCAATGACCTGCGCAAAGGAAACCGAATGAATCACCCAAGCAGCAACTCGTGACACTCGCGAGTGAGAGAGAGAGAGAGCTCATTGTAGTCAACGTACCTCGTCACGATGGTTGAGTTGGATATGCGGACGCTGGTATTCCATGATCGCGGGATTGCTTCGGTTCAAATGGTGTTTCTTAAACGTCGCCGGCACTTTGCAAAACGTTTGGAAATGCTTTGGGTGCAAGCGTCGGAACTCCTGCGCGACCGCAAACACATCCACAAATGTGGATTCCCCGCCCTGCACGGTTTCATCGAAACGCAGCGCGTGAAGCAGCTGGAGACCTGGTGGGGATTCATAGTACGCGAGATCCAGGTGGTGCTTCAGGTGGTGGGTCGTGTATGCGATGTTCACCTACATAACCAAAGAAGCAAACTCAATCGCAGTGAGTCTACAGGTGACACCTCCAAATGCAACGACAGCAACAACAAGGTTGCGTACCGGGTTTTGTTCAGCAATCACATCGAACATATCGCCGTACAAGAACCTAATGGGGAAAGTCACTGAATGAGGTGGAGCGCTCCAACGAGTGGAAATACGGATACGAAAAGCACTTACGAATGCGACACTGGCGCAATACGCTCGGCGATCTTCTTCACTTGGCCCGCTTCGGACGGCGTGTTCTGCACGACTGCGAGTCCATTTTCCACGATTTGGTGCAGAAGTCCAAACAGTCCTTCGTCGTCCTGAACGTCCATGACTTTGGCGTACTCAGCCGTTGGGACGGGGGCGGTCGGGAGAAGCATGGTCGTCGTGAGGTCCCTCGCAGTTTGGTCGAGCGTCGCGTCGGAATAGCAATTCTCGCGGAGCCAAGACCACGGGAACGAACTCTTGTGGCCATCGCCCGCCCAGACAATGTTCAGCGTACTGCCTTTGACTGCACACAGATCATAGAACGCAGCGATTAGCCAAACGTGAGATAACAAAAGGAGTCCACGACGGACACGGTTTCGCCCAGCTGCTCTCGGCACTCACTGAAAATGTCCTCAATCTCAAGGTTCGGGTCAATGTCGGAGCTGTTCACGAGACGCTGGCCAGTTTCGTGCTGGCATTCCGGACACAAGCACCACGAGCGCAAGTGCAGCAAATGGAACCGACTGACGCGTGCGTCCGTCCACTTGAGCGAAATGTGGTCGCGAGCCTGGATGTCCATGCCAAGCAGCTGCAAGACAGACACCACAAAGCAACAAGTCACAAACAGGAAATGTTAGCGCACGTCCTCGATCTTCATCCGAATGTGCGCAGTCGCATTTCATCTCGTACACCAAGTGGCGCTGCTCCCAAATCGAGTCGCTCCTTCGCGATGAATTCATTCGTCGCAAAGCTTCGTCGCTGCGATGTCCACGTCGTGCTGCACGCCGCTGCATTCAAACACACACACACACACATCGATCAGTCCAAAGAAGAGAATGGGGAATCAGACACATCCGTCGCATTTCCTTTGTGCCCACCTGGTTGCGTCCACAAAGCGCGACGGAGCGCTTGGGGAGCAATAGACCGCGACGAGGAAGACGGCCCCGCGACCGCCGCCGCCGCGCGCGGGAGAACTCTCGTGGCCCAGCGCATCGCTCAGCTGCCTGTATTCAAGACGGACGGAGGGGAATGACGTTGACAATGATACGCGCCGACTTGAACCGAAAGTGCGCTGCACTCACGTTCGTGACTGACGAGAAGCAACGACGTTTACGCGTCACAGAGAAACCCTTCTCTTGGGGCGTCCTCGACTCGCACCAGATCGCATCGTGTAGCGTGTCTCACACACAAGTTTCCTACTGAGAGACACAACTGCAGCGTCGTAAAAGAGCATTTTATAAACTGTCCTCCGGAGCCTACTTGAAAGGTTTTTGCTGGTCAGAAATAGCTCATGCGACATAGCCGATATGCTATCGACCACGTATCCGATAGAAGACCTGATACGAACAGTGTACCCAACACGAACTCTGCATTGAAGCGATGCAAACCATCTCTTTCTCTTTTAGATTTCTGCACGCTGCTTCTCTTCGCTGTTCGTGATGCGAAGAGATATAGACGCCAGGTGCATACACGCATACAAGCTAGTCATTCATTCCCGTAGAGCAGTCGACGCAATCTTTCAAACGCTATGCGCTGTCGTTGCTAGCACCTATCTCGTCTCCATGGGCGATGAGTTTGTTCAGGAATTGGCACACTTGGGTCGTGTCTTGGAGGGTATAGAAGGCTCCCGTCGACACGCTGTGCTCCGTGACAATGATGCCCATGCCTGCAGAGAAGAAGAAGAACATCAATATTCTGCAACGACCACTTTGCATCCATAATCAGCAGTTGGATTGGCACCTTTTCGTTTGTCAGATGTGCGAAACACGTCAAACGCGTCTTCATCCGTCGTGTCGTCGCCGATGTAGATCGTAAACACGTCTTCATGCTGGTCCAGCCCCAGCTCCTGCAGGAGCCAGACAAGCGCTTTGCCTTTGTTCCAATCAATCTTTGGCTTGAATTCAAACACCATCTTGCCTCGGTTGCAGCTGCGTGCCAACAACAACGAAAGACACCGCATCAGTCTTGCAAACCAAAAATATCATCTCGTCGCAGTGCACTGCCGCAAAGGTTTGCTTACCGAATATTTGGATGCTGGCTGCCAACTTTCTCGGCAACCTCGGCGATCTTGTCGTGGTACTGCTGGTCGACGTTTCTGCAAAAAGACATCGCAACAATGCAGCCATGAGCACAAGCTCGGTGGCAACGGACAGTCGAGCGACATGCGCACATACCTGTAGTGCATCGAGACCGAAAACATGTTGTCTTCAACTTGCGCTTGCGGAATGCCCGCAACTCCCTCGGTCAGTCCATCGCGCAACTCGCGCAAGTCGGACAAGAACTCCGACGCAACCTGGTTCTTGATCGACGTGCCATTCGGTCCCGCGATGTCGAACCCATGGCTCCCCGCATAATACATTTGCGGGATATTCACGAAATTCTGGATTTTGTCGAGCGACCGCCCCGTGATCACGCCCGTGGTGAACTTCTCGCGCAGCTTCAAGAGCGTGGCTCGCGTCGCGGGGGGGAGCACTGCGCTCGCTGGGTCGCTCACAATCGGCGTGAGCGTGCCATCGTAGTCGAGAAACACGACAAGGCGGTGGTTCTTGAAATGCTCTTGCTGCAGGACGCTAAAGTTCTCGAGCGCATTCGCCTCCGACACTGAGAGTCGCTGCTGGCGCTTCGAGAGCGGGGATGGCGTGGAGCTCGGGCTTGTCGTGGTGGCGGCCATCTTGGAAAATGAGCGTTCGTTCACTTCAAGCGGCTGCTGCTGTTGTTGCCGGGAAAAGATCTCACGAAGCAGAGAAAGGCCGTTTCGCAGGCAAAAAGTCAATGGTGGTCTCAGCGCATCAACTGGTACATCCGATGGATGATCTCTTTTGTGCGTGTGGTGTGTGTTTTTTACGGAAACGTTATGAAGGAATCCACGCTTCTGCGAAAAATAACCATCGATTCTTTCCGAGAAATGAATTGTCGCGCGTCCTGGCCTTTCTCGTGCGCAGCGGTAGAGGGTCTCCCCCTCGATTGGATCGCCTTTGAGCTGTTGCAATTTGTCCGCTTATGGCGTTGCGCTTTCTCGTTTCCGCAGCGTTTCTGCGCATACGGCAGTCGACAAAGCTATTTGCCTCGCTTTATGCGTTTCTTCTACTGTTCGTCAATAGCGAGGGTCGTTTTGGCATGATCGTGCGTGCGTATCTTGCACGAAGAGCTGGGATTTTGGTGGGTGCCAACAACAACAACAACACGGCTCTTCCTGAATTAGTTGCTGGAAATTTTTGCTGCGAGGCGTCCAATCACGACGAGATCTTCTTCGAGGATGTGGTACTTTGGGTGCCGAAGCCTAGGGAATGCTGCAGTGGTCGCCACGTCAGGAAAAGTGGTGGGTGCCGAGAGCAATCCGCCGACCGCACGCAACCCGCCGATCTTCCGAGAAAGTGAAACATAGATACATTCACACACGCAAGGTTAAGTGAGCTTTTGCGTGCGACACGGAAAAGCTGAAGCGCATGGGAAAAACAATGGGCAATGCCGGCACGTACAAATGTTGGCGCGATGGTGACGATGACCGTGTCGACCAAATGAGAGCGAGCGCTTTCTTGGAGGCATGCCGTCAGAATGGAGGCGCCTCCCTCAACCATCACGCTCTGCAGTCCTTC
>JAASGH010000448.1:0-12292 GCA_023334155.1 Globisporangium heterothallicum
CTCTCTCTCTCTCTCTCTCTCTCTCTCTCTCTCTCTCTCTCTCTCTCTCTTTTTCTCTCTTTCTCATTAGCAAAGATGACACGGAAGCAGCAGATCCTGTGGGACGCAGACGAAGCCACTGCGGGCGGGAAGACGTCCATCGTGATCCTGCTCGAATGGCTTAGCGCGCCAGGCAATTACTTCCGCTGGAAGCACGGGTACGCGCAGGAAGACGGTCCCTTGGAGCCGCTCGTGACCAAGATTGAGCTTTTGCGCGAGATTCTAGGCATCCTGGCGGCGCATGGCATCACGCACCGGCTGGCGACCGACTTGCGCTCGAAGATCAATACGCTCAAGCGCAATTATGCGCACGCCGCGCTGTTTCTCAAGAAGCACGAAGAGAAGAAGCACGTGCAGAGAGGAGCGCTTGTCGTCAACGATGACGCCGATGCCAGGGCGATGGCGCATGTGTACAATCTGTGCCGCTATTTTGACGTTTTGCATCCAGTGATGAAGGACGACATCGACGATGCATCCTTGACCGAGATGAACAAAAAGCGCAAGAAGAAGAGTAGCGACGATGGCAGTGAACGCGCTGACGAGGACGAGGACGAGTATGCATTCTCGGAAGGAGACTCGTCCTTGGAGTCCTCGTCGCCGGTGCGAGCCTTTGGGTTAAAGCGAAGAGATCACGGCGAACCCGGAGACGGTCGAAATGGCGAAGAAGGAGGAAGCGCAACAAAAGGGAGCAGACACATCCACGTGCTCAAGAAACGCAAATATGAGCTCGAAGTGGCCAACCTCGAGCACGACAACGAAGTGAAGCGGCTTCAGGTCGCCCGCGAGAGAGTCAAGATGGTGCAGGAGATCGTGCTGGGTCGCAAACGCCTACGAGACGCCGGGATTCCGCAACAAGACATTGACGTGATCCTTCCAGTCCGATTCGCTGACGCAGAGTACTAATCTGTCCACTGTTCCATGAGCAGCTCTATTGAAACGGGAATGACTCCCCTGAGGCACGGTTCATGATCGAAAATGGCAATCGTTGACTCGCGCATCGGCGTGGTCGAGTCCAATCCAAGAGATCGCAAGGAAAACGCGATGCAAGCAGCCACGTTCCCTGTCGTCCAACCACCAAGGCAACCTCCAGGTCATCAGGATGAAGATGGCACTGCTGGGACTGGGATCGACGTCGATATCGCGACGAAGGATGTGCTCAACGAGTCCAGCGGTCTCATCGACCAGAACACGACTGCCGTGGACAACAACGTCTTTGTCTCGCGCAGCAATGCCATGCTGACTCAGAACGACAAACTGCGCACCAAGACGGCGCGAAAAGTGGTGCACGGTCCGTATTACTATTGCGTAGTGTTGTCGGAAGGTTTGCTTTTGGTAGGAGCGTAGTGGATCTTCGTTGGATGAAGCGCGACGCGTGCGTGCGATGTTGGTAGGGTTTCCCACGAGTTAAAGCAAATGGATGGGTGCTGTCTGTGGTGGCGCGAGCGAGTGTTTCTCTGCGTTGGCTTCCGTTTATTCTGGTACCTGCTGCTGTCCGATCCCATGCAGTCGATCTGGGTGAAGTCGATTTGATTCGGTCTACATCGGTTAAATCTCGTTCACAGAATCGAGACACTCTCCATGAGCGATGCTCATTCGACAGCTCACAAATGCGATTCTCGCGCTAAAAATAGGACCATCCCAGAATCAAGATGGGATCACTTGGAGAACGTGAGCCGGTGTACGCAGCGCATTTGTGCAGTCGCGATCGACCGCACTGGTGCTCCCGTTCTTGTGGGCTCCGCGTCGATCGAATCGCATGATCCATCCGATCACAAATGAGCGACGACACCCACAGTTGGTCTATGAGATTGTCGTGAGCGAGATCTTGCCCTGCTTTGACGTAGGAACCACAGTGAAGCAATTGTTTCTGAACGAACGCCAGACGCAGCGCTTCAACTCCTTTGCCCAGACTGTCAAGCCCGTGTCTACACCGTGCTATGTGATTGGCCATGTGCTCCGCAATGTCGTCATCTTCGCACCTCCCGATGCTGGAAAGATCTTGGCGGTCATCTCCTCGCTGCTGCAGTCGCTTACGATTGCAATTGTGGTGTTCTCGTTCCAGGTCGGATTCGTAAAAGTGCTGGTGCGGACTTTTGAATTTTGGCTTCTGGCGGCGACAGCGACGATATGGACGTGTTGCTCCTTCTTCTATGTCCAAGATATACGGGCGATCGCCTTGGCGGTTGCGTGGCTCGATTTCGTCGACTTGGTGCTCATCGAGACGTATTTAAACGCAACGAAACGTGTTGTTCTCCTGGCTGCAGTGGCTTCTGGGGTGTACCTCACACTGGTGACCGTCGGCGTGTCGCTGAATGTAGTCCACGACAGTCGCTATCCACAAGCTCTCGTCGCAAGCCCAGTCCACTCCCTCACTATCAAAGACGTCCTCGTTAACACAATGGGCACGATGGTCATGATCATGGGTCGTGTAGCGTATCGCACGTACAACATCCTCCAGAACGAAAAGCATGCTCCCTCTTCGTGGGTTCGATCGATTGGGTATCGGTGCAGAATCGCACTACGCGCCAGGAACGCGGAATCGCCGACAGCGAGAACATTTTTGGGTCCCATGGATTCATCGATGCTCCAGAGCGAGCGTGCTCGCACAGAGAAGAGTCTTCACATGCGCTTGATTCACTTCCCAGCATGCTATAATCCGATCGACACAGTGGTCCCCAACATCGACTCTTTCGGCGTTCTTCCGCGATGGCAGCTTTGCTCGTTGTATGCTTGCGGCGTGATCGGATACACGCTCTCGTCTGCTACGTTTCGTCCAGTCACCAGTAGCAACGAGTCTACAACGGGTGTCACTGCGATCGTTGGACTCGGCTCGACGTTCGCCTTCTGGCTATGGTTCAGCTGCTGCTCCCAGCGTGCACTGCTGTTCACGCTCTGCACGTCGTTCGACTTCGTCTTCCTCTACGTGCAGCTTCTCGCTGCCTATATTTGCGCGTGCGACCTGTTTTACTGGAATTGGGCGAAGTGCTGCGGCGTGGTCGCAGACTTCCTGTGGATGCACTGGGTGCTAACACTGGATGCGATCACGCCCGCAATGAAAGCGCGTCTTGCTTTGAAAGCCTGGTACGCCGTGCCCGTGCTGGTGTTGAGCTTGCTAAAAGCATTGGTGCTAATGACCAGAATGTTTTTTCGGAGTGGTGGATGGACGCTTCAAAACCGCTTGCTGCTAGATCACGAGTTTGGCGGGTATGAAGTGAAAGTCTTCGTCTTCCCATTCTTGTTCAGCCGCCAGATAACCATCTTCATCTGGTGCATCCGTCTTTTGTATCGCATTGGGACCCGGAAAAGCGAGAACGACTTGGTCATGATGCTCGGCAACGTCGAGTACGACTACGAACAGCGGCGACAAGTCCAATCGCAGAACCAAAAGAGTGTCAGCGTCGTACCGACAGCCACGCTTCCGCGGAAGTGAAGGAAGAGTTCGCCGTGACTAGGCTGCTGCAGGGCGAGGAAGTCGCGATTCACCGAGTATCTGCGCGAGTCGACCATCCGCAATGAAAGACGAGACCTGATATCCGCGAACTTGCGTCCATTACTATTCCTCCTCAGCAGGGTTGCTCTTCGCGCGTCAATACCAGGCACACCCATGCACACACACACAAGCGGTCCCAGAGCATCGAGCGACATTGGCGCCACGGACACTTGATCAGACAATCGATGGCGACATCTTCGTCGTCAATAGTGTCGACACCATTTTGTCGTTGTGCACCACAATGCGGAATCCAGAATGTCCGCGATTTGCACTGCAGCAAGTATACAAAGGTGTATGAGCAGATCCGGTGCATACTATTCAGTAAACGTACCATACGTAAAGAGGCTCACAGAATGCATCATCAATATATTCTCTCTCTCTTTGTGTATTAATTTGCAGGTTTCATCACTTTAGACGAGTTCTCAAATGTCACTGATGCAGCATCCAATGTTGCAAATTCCCTGCCACTGATAATTTAGCAGAGACTGAGGATGGAGGAGTGGGTGCGTGGGAAAGTCGAGCGCCTGGGGCTCGATGTGGACGTCTACGTCGAGTACGGCAAGGGCATCTTGGAGGACGACGACATGGAGATCGAGGAGCGCGTCGAGAGCGTCATCGGCATCTTCTCGGGTGCGGCCGACGGACTCGCCAGCGACGATGTCATCGCGAAAGAGCTCGATGCGACCCGCATGGTTGCCGACATCGAGCGCATTGTTCAGGAAACCAAGCAGCTACAGGCTCAGGCAGAAGATTTGAAGCGCGCCGAGATCGAGTTGCGCGACCTGAAGCTGCGTGAACAGGAGAAGAAAGCTGCGGAAGAAGCCAAGGAGAAAGAGAAGGAAAAGGCGAACGCGCGACAGAAAATGTATGTGGCTGTGAAAGTGCACGTGCTGCAGACACGGGATGTTTTGATACGATAGTGTGACTGTGTATTGCTGACTGTGGTGTGAAGGTCCCGTGAGGAGTTGGCGGCGCGTGAGAAACTGATCAGCGAGTACGGGTTCAGCGTGATCTCCGAGTTTGACGAAGAGGGCAACCTCATCAAGACCAACGACAAGGTAAGCTATGGATGCATTCATGCTTGTTTCGACGGAGCACATACTGACTGCTCGACGCTTTGGATTCGAGTAGGAAAAAGAGAGCGCGAACCTGGACTCGGCGGGACAAAACACGAATAAAAGTCGTGTGCAGCAAGCGCAGAATGCGATGCGCGAGAAGATGAAGAAAGAGCACGAGAAGAAAGTGACGCGCGAGAAAGAGCTCTTGGAGAAAGACCGTTTGCGGAAGGAGAAAGCCAAGAAGAAAACGGTCAAGCGCGAGAAGCAGCGCGGCGCGGGGTAGACTTTGTTGCCTTTTTCGTCCGGTTGATTGCAGTCGAATGGATTGCAGTCGCCGAACCAGGGACGAGGAGGAGGATGCAGACATGTGAGCAGCACGCATATAGATAGGCACACGGTAAAACAAAATCGCATGTTCCAGTGCTTTGTGGAGTCCGGAGAGCGCAGCAGCGACATGCTTGGCTGCCGTTCATTGCGAAGATCTGGTCGCCAAAACATGACACTCTTTCCTGCAGGTTTTGTCTCGAACAATGCATTATCAGAGCCAAACGTACAGAAAAGTGCTGCTCTTCTACCTTTGTGTTTACCATGTATGCTAAACACCAGGTATGCAGCTGTAAAAGCCTTTAAATCCTGCATTCGACATAAACACTCATTACGGAAGGGCGTCCAATCAGTTGTCGACATTTTTTCGCTGAGAGCAGCAAACGCTCGATGCAATGCGAGCTGCACGCGCCACCGCGACGTCGAAGAAGAAGAAGAAGGATGCCGCTCTAGCGCCAGTGCCGCCACCTCCAGTAGCAGTCACAGCAAAAACAAAAGCGCCTCGTGATGCTACTCCTGACGCGCTACCTTCTGCGTCCACGAGCGGCTCTGTGGATCGTCCTGGTTTTGGTGAAAGCAGTCGGAAGAGCAATGGTGGCACCAGCGCAGCTCCTCAGTTTGGATATTTGATCCAAAGTGGACTCGAGTGCATTGGCGTGACGTACATCTCGATGGACCACTTGCGGAAAGCCAAGAAGAACCTGGTGAATGAGGTAGTGGTTTGCTGCACGGCGACATGATCTCATGCGCGTTCGGTGTTGTTATCAACTGGTAGACGCACACACACTCACTGTGCATGTTGTTACTGGTCCTGTATCAGCGAGAGTACCTGGAGCTCTGGAAGCTGTTGCATGACCTGGTGCTTGTCGTGTTGGCCGACTTTGACGTGGATGTGGACGAGATCCACCGCATGAATGGTCGAGAAGAGCTCGAAGCGACGCTGGTGGACTCCGAATCACAGCGTCAGTAGTATGTTTGCTTTTACGATCGTTCCCGATACGCTCCGAGTTGCGGACGTGATGGTTGGCTGACCTTGACTCCTTTCCACTCGCACTGCGCTTTCGTTGTGACAGAGATTCGCGTGGAGCTTGTGCGCTATTATCTCTACGCGTGGGGGTTTGTATGTCCAGCTTTCTATCGGAGCAGCCCAAGGAGTCAAGATCTCTTGCTTGCCCTCGCGTGGCTGCTGGCATTCTCCAACTTCTTTGAGAAGCTCCAAGCACCCATTTTGGAGGTACTCTTGTGTGTGTGCCACTTGCGGCAGATATGTCGCGAAGTTGCTCGAACCAGTTCGGTCGCTCACCAGTTTTTGCCTTGTGTTTGCTGGATCCACCGTTCAGGAATGCGTCGGGACCGCTGAGACGCATATGCCGCCATATCCAAATGTAAGACCTCGTAGCCGACCGTCAGTATACCGCCTTGCGATCCCTTGCTCACTGTCACGCGTCTCTGTGCACCATTTCTTTCATGTGCTGCAGGATGTCAGTGTATCAGCGACCCAGCTCCACCATGCAGTCGAGACCGTAGCGGCAACCTCTGGCGCGTATGGCTCGTCGCCGGAGACTGCGGCGGTGTCGCCCCCACTGAGCTTCGAAGCGCAGGTTCACCGAATCCACGCGGTCTTTGGTCGCCTTGCGAACCACATGAACGAATTGAAATCCTACCTGCGGTATCACCAGCGGCTTGTGCGTCGTCTGGAGCAAGTGCAAAAGAAAACAGAAGGAAAGCAGCGAGACGAATTGATCCCAGCGTACGTGCTCCAGCTGTTTGCCAAGCCGAGAAATCACATGGAGGCACATCTTCGAGTGCTGGCACAGAGGTAGCGTGTTTTCTCCAGTAGTAGCGTAGCATCCCTCGCTCTTTTCGCGGTTGTGTGTGTGACTGACAAGGCGGATTGTCTGTCTGCTTGCTTATTTCTTGTATCGAATGAGTGTGAAAATGGTCGAAGACGAGCAGCTTTTCTACAAATGGGTCAATAGTCTGCTGGTAGCGTACCCTTTCCAGAGTGCACTTGGAACCGGAGAGGACAAAGACAGCACCTCTGCAGTAGCAGCAACAGCAAGCTCACACGCTGGAAGTCGAGCGCTTGCAGAGTCGTTTCCTTCGCTTTCCCAGCAAATCCAAACCACGCAAGCGATTTTCCAGACCAACCTGGCTGCGTATCAGCAGCTCAGCAAGAGTTTTGAGCTGGAATGGAAGCACTGGAGACAGGAGAAACAGAGATCGCGCGCGCACCTGCAGCAGATGGAGATGAAAATGGAGCGAATCGCACAGGAAGTGACGTCGCGAGAGCTTTTCGACCCACAGAAACTGTTCCTGCAGTCGGCGCAGTCGTGGTCAGCGCAGCAAAACAGTCGCAGTGAGGGACGTGGCGACAATGGCAGGAAACAAAAGCGGCAACAGTTTGCGTTCCCTTGCGAGCAGGAGTTGGAGGGTCTGCGGTCCCAATTAGAACGGGTGCTCCGAGAAATCTCGACCGAGTATTGCCAAGCACAACTTCTTTAGATCAGAAACGACGTTACCGAAAGTGTTGCGGGCAGGCGTTCGCGTGTAAAGCAGACGACTTGGTTCTTCTTAATTAATTACTGGAGGACCTTGGCTTTCCACTCGGTCTTCACTTTCTTCTTCTTCAGTCCGTGCTCTTCCAATTCATCGACAGCTTCTTCATGCACGACGGCGAGTTCTACGCAAAACGAACGCAATATGAACGCACAACATCGGTTAGCAGCACGCTCCAGGGAAAAGTCCAAGCTTGATAAGTGGAGCAAACGAAAATCGTACCGATGGTTGCAAACCTCGCGCGCAATTGGGTCAACGCAGCGTCCGCAACAAGATGAGCAGCAGCAGCAACGTGCGTCGAGTTTTCGTCCTTGGAGACGCTGTAAAAGCTGACGAACGGCGCGCTCTTGTGCGACACGACCAACGCGCCTTCGCTGGTGAAAAACGCTTCGCACGGTTCGTTCGCATCCAACTGCGTTTGCACGTCCGTTGGGACGACTACGTTCTCGAGACTTGGCGACTCGCTCCCTGTCGTCGCGGTGATCGCGAAAAGACGCACACACTGGTGGTTCAACACGACCGCGACGACGTTCGAGTGCGCCGACACAGCGAGCGAGGCGTTGAGCAAATTCTTTGAGTTGGTTGGTTCGTTCGGAAGCAGCTCCTGCGAAGCAAGGAGCTCGCCCGATGAGATGCTCCAGAGCTTGATCGTGTTATCCAACGACGTGGACACTGCGAGATCTGGCGTCAGCGAGCTGGTCGCGACCTCGGTGAGACTCGCCGCATGTCCCAAGCAGTAGCTCTGGATGAGCGACGTGCGCGGGAACGCCGACACGCGGATCTTTTCATCGCGGTCGGCCGTGAGGAGCAGCGACGAGTCCTTGTTGATCGCCAACTGGGTGAGCATCGACGTGGTGTGACCAAGTAGCGTCTTGATGTCGCGAGCGATATCTGGAAACGGCATCGCAAGCGCTTCACCGGTCTTCACGCCGACGACCACGACGTGCTTGCGTTCGCCATCCTTTTCCAGGTGACCAACAGTCATGCACGTCGCGCCACGCGGCAACGCTCTGCATAGTGACCATAACACAACAGATACAGGTCAGTACCTCTCCTTCTAGCAGTAAATGGAGGTCGTTGGCTTACCGGACGGAGCGGAACTCCACTTTTCCAGCAGGGACATCGACTTCGTAGTGCACCAATTTACGGTCGTCGACGAGCACCAACAGCGCATACACCTGCGCACTCGGCTGGAAGAACTGCACACCCGTGATGCGATTCGAAGGCGCGACGCCGTGCTGCTGCTGCTGTGGCTGCTCGTCGTCGCCGTCGTCGTCGTTGCTCGCCTTCGCGGCATCCAGTTGCACGTCCTGCTCCTGCAAGAGCTCGAACTCGACCGCTTGCGCAGCGGAGGAGTTTGTAGACACGAGGAAGAGCGTTCTGTTGCGGACGAGCGCGACGACGTCGTTCACGACCGAGAGAAACATCCCGGAAGCCACCATCTTGCGCTTGCTTGTCAGGTCTCGTGGGCAGAAATGCTCGAATCAATCCATTCCAGTCATCTCAAGACAACGTGTAACCTGAAGGGGTACGCAGAGTCTCAAAAGTATACCGGTATCGATACCGGTATTCTGCATCACATCAGCGATTTCGAATCTCGATTTCGCATACTTTGAGAAGGGAGAATGCTTTGTTTCGAGAATCGATCATTGCGTCTGGAAGAGCGAGCGAAACCAGTTTTCAAACACGCATCGATTGAAAGTCAGGTCACGGAATCCTACTACGTGATGGGAGACAATAAACAGCGATCGTGTAAGGATAAATGGATACTCGAAATCGCATAATCGAGTCTCGAATCCATTTGCACCACCCTGTACAAGAGCATTCACCACTTTATCCATCAAAATGTGCTCTGCTGGAGTAATTACGACTGTGAGAGCGTTTGTGTGTGTCAAAAGAGGCATCTAAGTGCGTAAAAACACACTCGAAGCAGCCACAACCGCAGCATTTTCCACATCAATCAATCATTCAATCTATCACTCGATCATTCATCACGCGCATCCATCATGCTGCTGCGAAGGTGCGTGGGATGCATGTATGCAGCCACAGCACTCGCGGAGTGTAAGCGTAGATCTCAAATGGCAACGGGTGGCGGTGCTGTCTTGTGTGTGTGTGATGATGCAGATTGCAGAAGCGGTCGAATGCGGCGCTTTTCGCTGGTGGACGCGCCGCCTTCAGCTCGTCATTCCGCACGCACACGTGTGGGGATCTGCGCGAAGACGTGCACGCAGGGAAACGCGTGACGTTGAGCGGGTGGGTGGACGCGATTCGCCCGTTCGGTCCCATCTCGTTCATCTCGCTGCGTGATCGCCACGGTGTCACGCAGCTGGTGCTGGAGAAGAACTTGCTCGACGCTGCTGGTGCGTATCGATCGTATGTTTCATTCTCGCTTGGCAGTGTGCCGGTGTGAGGGAAGAGGTCGCCTCCATGATGCTCATGTACATTGTTTGTGTATGCACAGATGATGTGGTTAGCAAGATCCGTCCGGAATCGGTGATTCAAGTGGAAGGGATCGTGCGTGCGCGTCCAGAAAACATGCGCAATGCGAACTTGGCGACAGGCGCTGTGGAAGTGGTCGTCGACGAGATCTCGGAGCTGAACTCGTGTGCGACGCTGCCGCTGCAGGTCGCGAGTGGCTCCGAGGTTGCTAGCGAAGAAACGCGGTTGCGCCACCGATACCTCGACCTGCGGCGTCCCATTTTGCAGCAAAACCTGCTGTTGCGGTCGCAGATCTCGTTGGCGACGCGGAACTTCCTGTGCTCGGAAGGCTTTTTGGAGATCGAGACCCCAACGCTTTTCAAGAGTACGCCAGAAGGGGCACGTGAGTTCCTCGTGCCGACGAGAACCAAGGGTCAATTCTATGCGCTCACGCAGAGTCCGCAGCAATACAAGCAGCTGCTGATGGTTGGCGGTCTCGACCGGTACTTCCAGTTGGCGCGGTGCTACCGCGACGAAGGCGGCCGTGCGGATCGTCAGCCAGAGTTCACGCAAATCGATCTCGAGATGTCGTTTGTCAAGCGGGAGGATATTATGGATGTCATCGAGCGACTCGTGAAGGCGATCTGGAAATCCGCGGGCAAGGAGCTTCCAGCGAAGGCGTTCACGAGAATGGACTTCAACGAAGCCATGCATCGCTTCGGCGTGGATAAGCCAGATACGCGATACGGCTTGGAGCTGCAGGATGTGAGTGACTTGCTTCAAGACACAACTTTCCAGCCATTCCACCAGGTCTTGAGCGATCAGAGTAAGAAAACCCCGAGCACGCAAGGTGTGGTGCGAGCTATCAACGCCAAGGGTCTGGCGTCTCAGGGTTTCTCTCGTAAGGATATGGATGACTTGGAGAAAGCGGCGAAGCGATTGTCCAAGAGTGGTTTCTTCGTGGTGAAAGTGGAAGCGAAGAAGGCGTGGAAATCGTCTTTCGCCAAGAAGCTCACCGAAGCCGAGATTGAGCAGCTCAATGCACGACTGGACGCGGAAGAAGGCGATGTGTTGCTGTTCTCTGCGGGCGAATACAGTTCTGTGACTGCGCTTTTGGGACGCATGCGAACCCATTCCTCGCAGCTTCTGTATGGAAAAGGTATGCTTCAGAAGGAACTGGACCCGGCTAACTTCCACCACCTTTGGGTCATCAACTTCCCAATGTTTGAGCGAAGCGAAGACGAAGAACGTGATGCAAGCGTCGACAGTGGCAACAAAGCAGTTCTATCGGCCACCCACCACCCGTTCACGGCTCCAACGGACGAAGATGGGAAGATCCTCGACGAGATCTTGCAAGGACTCGAAGACGGGGATGACCAGACGAAGAAGAAGAGTCTCTTGGATGATCCAGAGACCGTGGAAAAGCTGCTGAACCTCACGGCGCAGCACTACGATATCGTGTGCAACGGCTGGGAGCTCGGCGGTGGTTCGATTCGTATCCACCAGGCGAAATTGCAACAGGCCGTGTTTGAAGAAGTACTGGAATTGCCGACCCTGCAGCGTCAGAGCTTTGAGCACCTGCTGCAGGCGCTGAGCCATGGCGCTCCGCCGCACGGTGGGATCGCATTGGGACTCGATCGGTTGGTCGCGATCCTCTGTGGCGCTCCAAGTCTTCGTGACGTGATCGCGTTCCCAAAGTCGTCGACGGGCAATGAGCTCATGACAAACGCTCCAGGTCCCGTGCTCACGGAGCAACTGGAAGAGTACCACATCCAATTGCTCCAGAAGCAAGACGAATAGCTGCGCTACTGTACTAATTATGCGATTGCAAGAATGAAGGAGATCGGTAGCGTTTTCGATTCACAGACATAGACCAAAGGGGAGAAAACGAAAAGAGGTGCATCCATCAAGCACTTGAATAGAGAAACGATTTGATTTTGTTATTTCATTGGGGATGAATGCTGAGAAGAAGGAAAGAGTATCAGTGTGATATCAGCTTCGCATTGTACTTTGTTTTTCAGGGAAAGCATTGCACACGTCCGAGCCGTTTGCATCCAGTCTCTTGTCCCACTCGTTTACAAATCCTGCAGCACGCTCCACATCCTCAAACGCCGACGTGCAGGTGTGAAGTAGCAGGTTGCTCGACAGGACACCATGCGTGTCGACCATCGCATGAGAGTCGCCAAGTGACGATAGATATTTTCTGCGTCAATTGCCGGATGCTGCGTCCATTAATACGACAGATGAGCGTATGGGACGGTCCAGCGTAGATAGGATCGAGGATTTGATGCTGACGGAGAAGCAGGTGTGGGATTAATTCTTCCATGAAGTTCTAATCCCAAATGATGAAGGTTTCAAACAGCATTTTGTTGTTGAGATGGTCGGGACATTTATTACCTTGTTA
>JAASGH010000449.1:0-12258 GCA_023334155.1 Globisporangium heterothallicum
AGAAATGCGAGATCCTTTGGGTGGTGGTGAAGCGGAGGGATTTGCTGTTGTACCTTTGAGATCCAGTACCTAAGTGTACTGCGACATACGCGCACCGACTTTTTGTTCTCGGTGGTACTTGAACATCGCCATGTCGCTTGCACCAGCCTGCTCCTCAATGGTGGGTTGAGAACATAAACCGTGCCAGTCACATAGTGGTCCTCCCAGGTCGCGTGAGTTTGTGGCTGCGACCGCACGACTTCGGTGGGCAAGTGGTCCGCTTGCAGGATAGGTGGTGAGCATTCTGTGAATTGGAGAAAGGTGCGACCGAGGCGCAGACATCCCAGTATTTGCATAGTATCGAAATGTATGCGCGCTGGTCTCATCGTTGCGAAGAGCAGTGGTGGATTTTTGGTCTCGAATAATATTCGACTCTGATATCCTCACATTTCGAGTCCAAGAATCCACCGCCATCCCTTTTCTCCACAACCAAACGGTGTTGCTTCCCGCGAGATTCGAGCGTGGAAGCTCAGCATAACAGATTATCGCACGCTTGCACAGCACCCCACCGCAATAATGATGATGGTTGCATTTACGTTCGAGTGAGGGCTTGCTTCTTGGACCGGAACCTGAAACTATCCTTGGAAAGAGAAAGACGTGATTTCTCACTGGATGTGTGGGAGTCGATTCCAATCGCAAACGGCGAGGTATACTTTCGCGAGAGGTCTCGGTCAAATCGGGAAGCTGGGAATCCAAGCGATTTCTCATTTCGACGCTTGCGGAACCATAAAGCAGCCAGCAATTCGAAACGGAGCTCCTCGTCTACGGTCGTGGGTGCCAAGTATCCTGAACGAGAAGCTCACGTTTGTCTATCGTGCCTGTTCTCGTTCTCCCCATGCACACGCAGTTGCAGAGATACGCACTCCGCAGGCGACTCGCTTGCAGTCATCCCCGTTCGGAAACACCCATAGAATGTAATATCGCACGTATACAAATGTTCCAACTAATTCATTTTGGACAGTTTAGCAGACTGATCAGCCTGTTGTCACTCCATTTCCCCCACAAAACCGATCGATGTCAAGAGTGCGCTCGAGTGGGGTGGGGACTGTGCACACGAAAGCACATCATTCGCTACGACCGATTGCGCCAAACTCGACAGAAGATCCTGCATCGCCGCAGTTGTAGACAACTCACGTAGGCGCATAAAACGCAAAAAGGCACACAGCTTCTACATGGTTTCTCCGGTGACATGTGCGCTCGAAAGAAACGCTATCGGCGCATATCTATCCACTTCAACCTGGCAGATCCTCCTCGATGACGTCGACGAGCTCAGCTCACTCCCTTCCGTGTCGTCATGTCTAGAGCATGCTCGATGCTACTTCGTCATACCTTGGTGGATGTCTGACTTGCTGCGCTCCCTGCAGCCGCACTACACAATGGTGTACAGGCGATACTTTGGTCGCGCATCGCTGTCTTGCAACGCACGAGAAGTTTGGCGCGTCCGAGCTTGCCGACACTCTTCTGTTGATCCTATCTCTCCACTCTTCTCGAACGCGTGTCGATTCACTCGCTTCGAGCAATCCCAACAGATCCGGAGCTTCTCGATCTTGCCGATGGATGCTTCCGCGTCCTGCACACTCGAGCACTTTCCACACGTTTGGTGTCCGCAAAAGTAGCAGAAGTGCGATTTCCGGAAGATGCTGTGGAAGTCTTTGTTGCAAGACACGCAGGAAAGGACGGGGACAAACACCTCCAACGGGTCGAGAATCACCTGCTTGCCGAGGCGCTTTCGCATGACGATGTCCACCCACTTGGTCGACACTTGCGCTATTTTGCGAAGGTGCTGAGTCGCAGCATGGCGGTGCGCTCGATCCGCTCGACCCTCCGCGGAGTACGAGCCGTAGAGCAGCATCAATGTGTGCTTCGTGGCCTGGTCTTCGTGGAGAGCGTAGCCACAAAGTAAATCCCCAGCCAGAATCTGCGGGACCTCTCCGTCGGTTGGATTGCGTCGCCGTGCTCGCTTGGTGAGCTGAGCCACGCGACGCTCACTCCGACCCTCATTATCTCGCTCTGTGTAGTCAAGGAACTTGGCTCCGCTTTTCAAAGTGGATTTGCGGTTCGCGAAGGACAGCACCTTCAATGATAGGGCTGAGCTTTCCGGCGCCGGTGTTGGGATACTACGGACGGTGACTGCGTAGCCAAACTCGCTTCCCAGGAGCTCAAGCATACTCGCGTTGAATCGGTCCGCGTCTGTATTCGAGAGCACACTTGAGATCTCTTCAATGGTGCATGGCACCATGGACCTCGTGATAATCCGGTACCCTAGCTTGGACTTGTTCTCCAGTACGAGCTCATTTGGAGGAGACTTGCGCTGCTTCCATTTGCCGCTCACGAACGCGTTGGTCGCGATGGATTCGACTCGATGCATTGATGTGCGGGCAATACAGCGTAGGGCTTCGTCTTCTGCCGCGATTTGGGCTCGACTGGTGTCACTTGACCGAGGGTTGTTGCTGGTCGCGGGAGGCACGGGAGCTAACGTGGCAGGACTTCCTCGGTTGAACACATAGTGTGGGGTGTGGTGATTGCCTTCCAGTGCGCGTTCGTCTGTCTGCTGTCGGTCTTTGACGAGGCGTTCTGCATCTGTCGAGCTCAAGACGCGCTGCCATCCGAAGTGCTGGGATTGCAGGTGTGTCGCGGCCATGCCGTTGCAAGCGCGATGTGAGCGCCGTAGAGTCAATGAGGAAATACGCGCTCGGTTGAGGGGGAGAGCGAAAGAGAGCTCTGGAATGTGTGTGTGTCATGGCCACACGAGTGAGGTCTGGGTTGAAACGCGACCCAGTCACACAGTTGGACTATCGCGGCATTCGGAAAATTCGTGGCTGTGACGAAGTAGCCCAAGTGGATGCAGGCGCTGTACGCCGCATCGACGCTGAATGAAGTCAGTCATGACGAGGTGGGTGGGACTGCCAACTGAACAGAAAAGTAGTAGATTGTGCGGCGTGGCTGCCTCATCGGACCACTGCTGAAGAACAAGCTGCGAGTGAGTTGGCAGGATATCGATGGTCGCTCTCGACGTTGTGGACACCCCGGCAGCTTCCTCTTTTGCGCAGGGATCGCACACAGTCGTCAGCAGAAGAACCCAGTTCTGGTTTCTGCGGACATTGACTCAATTGGATGTCAGTAATTGCAGAGTGTTCATCCATCTGCGACGTGTGCATTGAAGCGCTCATTTACTTCAAGAGCGCTTCGTTACTTCAGGAACGTATCCCTGTAAACGTACCCTCTGAACGCGTACCCTCCCTCTTTTGACACACACGAAAGAACCGATCGAACGAGAATCAAAAAGGAGCAAAAATGGCGATCCGGAAGTTGCAAGCGCTGCTTCTGGCGCTGGCGCTGGGAGTCGCGCTCGTAGTGACGATGACCAAAGTGGAGAGCAGGAGCGCTGCGTACATCAGCGGCAATGGTGACGACGACGACGACGATGACGACGAGGAGGAAGAAACAGACGAGTTTGACTTCCTCTCCAACAGCGTGAGTCGAGCAGCTACGCAAAGCGCGTCGATTACATCCCTGATCAGTGAGTGCTGCACGGAATGCGGTACTAACTGCAGCAACGTCTCTCTGCTTCTGTGTATGTGGCGCAGTTTGATTTCGTGAAGAAAGGGGGTGGCGGTGGTGCTGCGGTCACCTGTGAGGGACAGCAGTGCTCGGTCGCCGATGGTGCTCCAACTGTCATCGACTCGGTGTTGCTACGAGGGCTTGTAACCAAGAAACCAAGAGTCCAAGACATCATCAAGGTAGCGCTAGCAACCACCACTTTATGTTCGTGATGGCGTTGCTCGTCTGCTGGGAATACGCACTACAGCATTGGTGGTTGACATGCTTTTCATTTGTAGGAGCATGTCCGTTTTGCGACAAAGACCGACGTGAAAGCATTCAGTGGCGAGACGCTGGGGTACGTGACGCCGTGGAACAGCCGCGGCTACGACTTTGCCAAGTTGTTCCGCCACAAGTTCACGTACATCTCGCCCGTGTGGCTGCAGATCCGAGAAGATGGGAAGGAGAACACGCCGATGGTGACGGGAACCCACGACATCGATCCTCAGTGGATTCAAGCCGTCCGAGGCGCCGACGGTCGTGGTCCGAAGGTCGTGCCTCGCGTCGTCTACGAGCGCAACAAACTCGCATCGACGGACGTGCCGTTGATCATCACGCAGCTGCTGGACCTGGCGGAGAAGAACGCGTTTGATGGGATCGTGTTTGAGATCCCCGTTGTGGAAGGGACGATGGACCTGCTGCTGCGAATGGGGGAAGCCTTCCAGGAGGCGAAGAAGCTCTTGCTGCTTGTGCTCATCAGGAGCACGAAAGGGGTACGTGATTGCTTCTCTCTCTTCCTTTGCCATGGCGATGCTTTTCTTTGCCTACACGGATTTACTTTCGCTGTTCAAAATAGGGCAAGCTACCGATCACCCACGACATGTTTGACCAACTCCTGCCGCTTGTGCACCGCTTCTCCATGAATGCGTACGACTACCAAACACCGGGTCCAAATGCGCCGTTCCCATGGCTTCGGACGACGCTGGACGCATTCACTGACGCCGAAAAAGAGAAGATCCTGCTCGGAATCCCGTTCTACGGCTACGACAACACGGGTATGGTTGCGAGCACCTTTGGACCTCTTCTTGCTGGCTGCCAGATGCGAACGGGGACATTCACACTCCCACTCTTTTCGCATTGATTGTTCGCAGATGCGGTGACAGGATCTTCGTACATTAGTACCCTTGAAAACGAAGACGTCAAGAAGATCCGCTGGGATGCAAACGCACATGTACGCTAGCTTGGAGCGGCTTTTTGCTGCATGCTTGCCTTCATTTCCGCACTCTTGTGGATGTGCGTGCTGCTTACCGCTGCTTACTTTCGTATGGATGGGAATGCTGCAGGAATGCTTCCATGAGTACTATACGTCCCCTGGAGGCGACCACCATGTCGCGTTCTTCCCGTGCCTGCAGTTCCTCCACGACCGCCTCGAGCTCTACGAAGAGCACGGCGTTGGCGCTGCTATCTGGGAACTCGGTCAAGGTCAGCAGCACTTTTCTTTCCCTTTTGACCTCGATGCTTAAGGAGATATTGAGAATGCACTCACCGTTTGTTTGTATTTGGTCATTTCGTTGTTCCTGCATGCAGGTCTCGACTATTTCTACGATTTACTGTAGACACGACAATAATGGCGCCGCTTTGGGAAACTAACTATGGCGCGTCTTCTTTGGCTTCACTGTCTGCTGACGCGCCAATCGAAGCCTGGAATGCTGGACTCAGTACATCGCTCAGCGAACTTTTAGACGCCAAAGCACCCTCGCCTGTGCCCGCCAACGGAGCAGGCATACCCGTCAATGCACCAGACTTTCGACTCACGTCCACAAACTCCTTGAGCACTGTGCGGATGTCGCTGAGGGCGTCCACTGCAAACGACCGCGCGTGGCGACCACCGCTGTGCTGAACATCTGGTCCCACCACCACAGTGAAAATCGACACATCCTCGGCCATTCGCACCGGTACTTTATGCAATCGGCTGAATGCGACTTTGTTGTCTTCATCGATGTCGTCTTCGACATCCATCTCATCGTCTTCACTGCCTTGCACCTTCACCAGTCCTTGGTTTTCCGAGGAAATATGCGCCGAGTCTCTTCGCTTCTTTCCATCCGCAGGCATCGCGTTCGCATGTGACAGAGATTTCTTCCGCTGACCATTCGCCGCTCCGCTACCGGTCGACCCAACTGATCGGGCTCCTGTGCTCTTGGATCTTGTCAGCGCTGTCGTAGGACCAACAGACCCTCGCTGCGAGACCGGATTGCTCGACTTTTGCCCGGAAATTGAGTTTCGGCGCTCTTTCGCCTTCAGCACATTCGCAGACTTCTCTTCCGCGTCTTTTCTGCGCGTCTCATGGCGTTCGTTTGATTCGGTCACCAAGGTGTTCAGCGTCTGGAACATTTGGTCGTCCGTGACGTCATCACACACACACAGTACAAAATCAACTTCCTGGTTGTTCTTCTTCGAGATCTGGTGCGGTAGTGACAAGTGCTTGAGAATGCCCTCCAAGACCTTCGTCTTGGTACATCCTTCGTGCTCCACAGAGACCCATTTGTGTCCTTGGTACACTTCAAGAGCAGTTCCAATCAACTGGCGCTCGAGAATGATCTGCAAGTCTTTCGCTTGCCAACCTCCAAAATGCGGGTCAGCATCGTCGTAGTACCATGTCAGCGAGCTCTCTTTGTCTTCAATGTAGCTCCCTGGCGTTCGGTCCATGAAATTCACCATCACTGGCAACACCAAATCTTTCCACGATGTGTCTTCTTCAATGAAGGAGTCCGTACTAAGCGGTCCAAAGCTCTCATTTCCGCCAGCACTCGCTTGGCTGCTTTGGTAGCCTCCAAAGGACGAATAGCTTGGGACACTCGGAATGCTGGTGATGCTCAGACTGCGCCGACGTTGCCCGTCACTTTGAGAGAGGTAGCTCGAGTCAACCGCACCTCCGCTGCTCACTCCTGCGCGAGCAGTGGCCGAGTCGTAGTGAAATTTGCTCATCGTCTTCCACTGCTCGCGGTCATTTCGCAAATTCATGCGATAGAAAAAGCCGTCTTCGGCTGCCACGCCCACGCGCACACCGTTGAGCCATGTCTCTAGAAACTTACGCTCGCGAGCACTGAGAATGAACACAGTGTTGCTTCCATCCGCACTCAACGCATCCAGCAAAGACTTGAAGTTTGGTCCAACGGCCGCCAACGGCAGCAGCGAGTGCTGAGGCGTCAGTGTGCGGTCATAATCCAAGATGATCACACGGTTCTTCGCTTTCCGATACGCTTGCACAATATCTTTGGTGTCCAGCTTGGGCAGCTGGGTCGAGCTTTGGCGGTTTTTATGAACAGCATCGCCGAGGTCGCCTAAAAACTGCATGCTCCACGTGGTCGCAGTGTTGGACGATACATACCGATACAGCTTCTGCTGACGGATCTCACGCTCCGCACGAGACATACCCAGTGCCTGATGCATACTCAGCGCAAGGTCTTCCGTGTTCCACGGGTTGATTACAAGCGCGCCGCTCAATGATTGGGAGCAACCAGCAAACTCGCTCAAAATCAGCACGCCAGGTCCTCCTTCTTCTCCTTCCCACTCGGTTAAAATCTTTGTCGGAGAGACTTGTGGGGACGCGTCCTTCGCAGACGCTGATTTCTCGCTTTCGTCCGCAGCATTGCTCGCAGTACTGCTTCCACGGGCTGCTGCGCGCGCCGCTTTCATTCGCTCTTCTTTTCGACGCATGAAATGCTGTTGGCACACAATAAACTCATGGGACACCAGATTCATTCCGTCGCGAGTAGAGGTCACCAAACACACATCGGCCAAGTCGTAGAGGGCACACAGATCTTCATGCGGGATCTCTCGCTGGTGAATGAAATGAATCGGCGCGTAGTCCAAGGTTCCATACGTACCGTTGATCCGACCAACCAGCTGGTTCACATGGGTGAGCAAATTGCGATAGCCGTGAGTGCTCATTTCAAGTTGGTGGGAAAGGTCGTATCCTGCATTGGCATTGGAGTCAGGAGCGGATTTACCGGTAGCAGAAGCAGCAGCAGACGCCGGTCCTGAGGGTTTTGGTTTACTCGCATTGCTCTCTCCAGCGACGTTGCTCTCGTTACTACTAGAACTTGAGCTGGATGCGCTGTCGACGACACTAGACCGCGACGAGATACCGATCTGGATCAAAACCACATTGTCCTGCCATTCTGGGAAGCGACTCAGCAGCGCTTCCATTGCCAGCAGTTTGTGAGGGATGCCTTTGATATTGTCCAAGCGGTCGATGCCGAGAATGATGCGCTTGGAACCAAACTTGCGATGCAAATCGTTGACGCGGTTCAGCGTTTGCACACTCGACGCCGCTCTCGCGAACGGTTCAACGCTGATCCCGATGGGGAATACTCCAATCGACGTGAAGTGATCGCGGGCGCCAGTCGGGCTGCGAATGCCTTTGTGGGAGCACTCAACACCGAGTAGACGCTGGCAAGTCGACAGGAAATGGCGCTCGTAGTCAAACGTCTGGAACCCGACAAGATCCGCTTGCAGCACACCTGTCAGCAGTTGCGAGCGGACAGGGAGTCGCGTGTACACGTCAGACGATGGAAACGGAGTGTGCAGGTACCATCCGATATGGCACAATGGGAGTCGCTGGCGCAGCAACGACGGCAGCAGCATCAAATGGTAGTCGTGGATCCATACCGAGTCGCCTTCATTGTAGATTTCCGCAATGGTGTCGGCGAAGCTCTCGTTTGCTGATTCATAGGCACGCCAGTCTTGTTTGTTAAAGCGCTTGTTCGACTCCTGCGAGCTGACACCCGGTTGGGACGTGAGAGCGACTGGCTCCGACACATAATGGAACAGCGACCAGAGCACCTCCGACGAGAAGCCATTGTGGCGATTCGCGACCTCCGACGAGAGAAACACAGGGAGGCAGTTGTGCTGCAGCAACAGTCGGCGCACGGACTCGTGCTCGTTCTTGGGGATATGCTGGCCGACCCATCCGACCCACAGGAAATTCAGGTCGCTGCGCACGCCCGTGAGGCACATGAGCTTATCGAGACCTCCCGTGGTCTTGGTTGCTTTCCAGCGTCCCGTTTGAGGCACACGCTCCAGTATGATCGGCAGACTGTTGGACACGACGATGAGTTGACTGGACGACGTCCCCGGTATCGCCCTCGATGGCGCTGTTTCATCCTCGCTGTCTTCATCTTCTTCAGCACGTAACTAGCAACGTATCACAACGGACAGAATAGAATGCATAGCTCATTAGCGACCTGCTCGAGTGTCCTCCTCTGTCCACTACCGGACAGCACCGCCGTTTACCCGTACCTGCATGAGCTGCAGTTGAAGTTCTTGGATGTTCGCGAGCACCTCTTGCTCTTCCACGGAAAGCGTGTCGATCTTGCTCAACTCGTAGTCGGCGGCACGCTGCGACACAAAGAACTCATTGCGCGGGGACGTGGCAGTCGTCGTCGTCGTTGAAGTCGTGACAACCGAGCTGCTGCTACTCGAAGCCGTCGCGGGGATCGAGATCGTCGATGCAGCGACGGGTACGTCGGTGTTGATGCGGATCGGCACCGATGTGAAGGAAGAGGTTGCTGCTGGGTTGTCCGCCATCGTGGCTATTTGAACAATGATGAGGGAAAAGGAGGATCTGCGAGGCGGATGCGGTCTCTGATGGGAATAGCTTGCTGGGTGACTTGTGGAGTTTTGACTGACTGATGGGGCAATGCCGAAGTGGCGTCTGCGAAGAAGATCGAATCCAGAGACAATGGCGTCAAGAGAGACTCCTTAAATCGTGGCTGCGATCCGCAAAACGCTGCTTTTCATCTGATGCGACAGTTGGGAACCCATCGACTGCGCTCATTTACGCTACTTTCCAGCAAACCATGCGCATAGATTGGTAAATTCGAGAGAACTTAATGGGTTCCAAAAGCTGCAAAAGATGGCTTTTCTGCATTTCTTTTGACGTAACTGTAGGTAAAAAATTTCTGAAGATGTAGCTATGCTTGCATCTCTCTAGGTTCGCTTTCGCTTTCGCACTTAGCGGGATGAATGCATTCTCGAATTCGACTCATGTCGCGATGGCGGATCAACGCCACCAAGCAGAAGCCGACTCGCGCGAGGATGCCGGTCAGAGCGACGCCGCTTCTGCGCGCAGTTTGTTTGACTCGCGCACGTTAGCAAGCGGTGCGTTGTCTTCCGTCAACGAAGACGGCTGCGAAGAAACGCCGCGGTATCTAACCCACGATGCCGCCAGTGGCTCGTCGCTGACCTTCAACGAAGCCTTCGCTGCGATTCGCAGCACTGCGTCGTACACAAAGCCCGCGCCTCCGTCCGCCGGCACTGCTGCTTCAGTCCCACAAGCACCCGCTGCTGCGAATGGCGCGAAAGATACAGCGACGGTGGTGTATGTGAACCGTTGCCAGACGGGAAACCCGCTGCTCAAGGCGGTGAAGAACGTGAGTCTCGAGTTCAAAGACGGTTTGATCCCGGACTACGTCATGGACTCTTCCTGCTGCGTGCTGTTCCTGAGCGTACGCTATCACTTACTGCATGGGAATTATCTGGAAGAGCGCATCCACCGCGTCAAGAAAGAAGACCCGACGCCGTACCGCACAAAGGTCGTGCTGTGCTTTGTGGACGTGGACGACAATGAGATCGCGCTTCGGGAGATCAATCGCGTCGCGTTGCTGAGTCAGTTCACGCTCATCTTGGCGTGGAGTTGGATCGAAGCCGCGCGCTATTTAGAGACCTTCAAGGCGTACGAGAACAAGTCGGCGACCCTGATCAAAGAAAAGATCGAAGCCGACTTCCTGCCCAAGGCGAACGACGTGCTGACCTCGATCCGGTCCGTGAACAAGACGGACGTGGTCACACTGCTGTCCACATTCGGCACCGTGCGCGGACTCATGAACACATCCATGGAGGAGCTGTCGCTTTGTCCTGGTGTTGGCGCCAAAAAAGTCCGTCATCTGCTGGAAACATTTCAAGAACCGTTCATGAAGAAATAACTTTAAATGCACCCAACTGAACCCATTGCGTGGAGATCGAAAATGGTGGGAGCACGCAAGAAGGAAGATATCGGACGGAACGGATTCTGCTTTGATTGTACCCGTCCGCAACGCTGCGAGGGAGACACAGATAAAAAGAAGCATTACCAGGTGGCTCGCTTGCAGACCTAACATGCTGTGCGCTCAGAGCGACGACGCTACATATCTTTCTTTCTATATCCACGAGAAGCATACACAAACAAACAAAGACAAAAAACCAAAAGAAAAAGCAAAAAAAGCTAATGAGCACTCGCTTTATTTGCATTTCACGTCGAAAGACAGAACACGCGCCAGGTGCGATGTCGCTGTTCCATCCACATGACGCGGAAAGTCAGGAGAAGCAGAAAATAAAGTATATCATCCTTACACGTTCGACGACGTCACGGAACCATCCATTTCCGCAGTGTACCCGATGGCTTCGATGGTTTCAATCAGCGTGCTGTAGGGGGCTGCACCCGCCACGTAAGCACAACTTTCTTCAAAATTCACGAATGCGTTGGTCACTCCCGGCGTGCTCTTCAATGCGTTCTCGACTGAGGTGCCGCAGTTCTGCATGCACGTCATCCCGGTCACACGAATACGGACAGTCGACGGATCCGTGTATCTCCACACCCCACGCTCGTCCGTGACGTCCAAGTCCAAATTCTTAAACAACAGGAAACCTGTACCAAAACCCAAGATCAGACCGATGAACAAGCCCGATTCATAAATCATCACCACGAGCATCGCCAAGTACGCGACCGTCATCTGCACCATGTACATCAGCGCCAAGAGAAGCTTGCACTGGAACTTGTGAGCTTTGTCCATGGGACGTCCCTTGCGGGTCTCCAGGAGCTTCTTGCGCACTTGCTCTCTGCTCTTCACGAGGTACTCGTTCCCGATTGCGAGACCAAAGCATCCGAGGAAGCCAAAAAAGTACTTCACACCGCTGTTGAGCACCCACGGACGGAAGAAGAGACGAACGCAGGAGCCGTTGATGGTCGACTGGAAACCGTTAAACATGACCGATCCTTCGCCCGAGCAGAAAGTGTCGAGATCGTCCGCGTTGCCGGTCGCCGTGTTGCTATCTGCTCCAGCGGTACTGTCAGACGTAGATGGAGCAGGAGTAGTGGTGGCAGTAGGAGCAGTGGTGGTGGAGGAAGCGGTCAAGTCAGGCTTCATGCTCTGGGCTGCTGCACTGAGCTTCGTGATCTGCTTCGCGTCCGAGCATTCCGTGCCCGTGCACATCACTTTGTCGACCAAGTACCGAACATCCTTGTTGACATTGCTCAAATACTCGAACTTGGTTTTCTCCGACGCGAAGTAGACCTTCTGGCCGTTGAGCAGGCACACATATTGGAAGTTCGATGTGGTGACGGTGTCCCCGGAGACCGGGTCCGTGATGCCGTTTGCGCACTCGGGACACGAATTCTCACACAAACTGTAGTTCTCGTCGTCGGTCTTGTTCACCACGTACTCCGCCTACAACATACCATTTAGAAAGTGCATAAGCATCGCATCCATACAACCACAGCAACAACACAATGCCTCAACAGTAACAGCAAGAAGTCCTTACCATATTGGCGGCGACGTACGCTGTGTCCGTGGACTTGAACGTGTAGTCGGAGAAGCTTCTCGCTGCCATGCCGCACGTGTACACGCGCTGACCCTTGGC
>JAASGH010000450.1:0-12237 GCA_023334155.1 Globisporangium heterothallicum
AGACAACCGGCGCAATTCGCCATCTGCGTCCTTCTTCTCGCACCCGATCATGCCGATGATCTCGCCATCCTCCAGCGTCGCGATCCAGAAATTGCCGCCGGGCGCGATGTACGTTCCTGAGATATCCGCCAGGTCGGTCTCCAAGCTCCACTTGATGTACATGGCGTTGCCTGGATCCTGGTGATCTGCGTACGAGCGCATGCCTTCGGTGAAGATCTGCACGACGGTCGCGTGGTCCTCGGGGGTGTACTGGCGAACCTGGATGCGGCGCTGGAACGCAGCAATGTCCTCGGGAGCGATGGGGCTCATGGCGAAATGGCGTTGGCAGCGGATTGCCGGTGGAGGTGTCTCGTTGATGGAGGAGAAATGGGCAAGAACGCAGGCAATTGCGAGAATGGTCTTTGACTGATTGGTGGGTTGCGAATCGCAGCTGCTTGAACTTGAGTGTTTGTGTGTGAATGAGTGTTGGTTCCTGCGCTCGTTAACACGAACAAAAGTCTCTCGATTTACATTTGTGAGCAATGCTGCAGCGAACACGCACCACACAAAAATGCATGGTCATGCTCGGATCAAAGGAGATGTAATGCGATTCGTGACCACATTCGAGCGTATCTCGCAGCATCACTCCGCGTTCCTGCCTACAGCTCTTTCATGAAACACTGCACTTCGTACTCGTCCGACTCCATTTCGGTTTCCGTTGGCGTGTACCCGATCTTCGCGTAGAACAAGCACGCTTCGCCCAACTCTCGGATCACTACTGCTTGGAACGCAGCAATCTGCACCCACTCATCACGCTCATGAATGAAGGTTTCCGAGGTTCAACAATGCGCACACACCATTGGACTCGAGCAACAATGCGTGAGCAAGAGACTTTGTGCGGAATAGAAAAGGGCTTTGGTTCGCGTTGCGTCAACGGAAACGCTGTCACGAGAGAGTCTGTCGTTCCTACTCGCCATTTCGCAATTCTCCAAGCCTCTCGATCGGAGTGGCGTCAAGCAACCTTCATGGAGGATCCGCAACATCAGGAGCCTCAAGCTGATGCGCCTACGTTCGACCGCACGAGCTCTCCAACGCCACTTCCTATCGAGATCCGACAATTCCAGGACGGAGACCGTGAGTGCGTAGCCGACATGTTTGTCGATGGCTTCCTCTCGTATCCCGAGCACGAAGGTCCCATGGTGGAGGAATTCATCAAGCAGTCCGTGGAGTCGGACCTGGCAAGTATCCCAGACACGTACATCATCCCAGGTGGGAACTTCTGGGTCGCTACACTGACGGAGAATGGCGAAACGAAGGTTGTCGGGATGGTCGCGTTGGAGAAGAAGGCGAACGGGGATGGGGAGTTGCGACGCATGGCGGTGAGGAAGGAGTACCGCCGCTATGGGATTGGCATGCGTCTCGTTGCGCACTTGGAGCAGTGGGCCAAGGCGAATGGGTATGTGACACTGTCGCTTACGACTGGCGAAGTGATGGCAGCGGCACGACGATTCTATCTGACGCTTGGCTATGAGCAGATGCACAAAGAAGTGATCTCCGAGGACCCGTACGTTGCAATCTTCCACTTGGGCAAGCATCTCTACTAGCGAGCGTAGTGTGTGTTGTCACGTCTTCGTCGTTGCGATCGACTCGACGGGTTCCAACGGAGGAAAAGAAAGCGTTTCTCGGTCCTCCTCGTTGCGATTGGTCGATCGGTTCCAACAGAGAGAGTGCAAGAGTTCGATGGTCAGCGCGGTGCGACAACAGTAGGCGAACAATAGAGTGCTGCAGTTCATCGAGTCGGTGGCATGCACGCTTCTCCAATTCGCAAGAGACAGCTCTCCAATACATTGTCTGCATTGACGTCGTGCCATTGCTTACGTCGCTCCTTCCATGTATGATTAGGTTTTCATCCTACAAGTGTTTCGCGAAAAAGACATCCGCGTAGTACGGGTCTTCGCAGAGCACCACGGTTTCCTTCTGCTCGTAGCCAACAGCCAAGTAAAACTGCTGCGCTGCTGTCATCACTTGCCCCGTCGACAAGCACACTTTCTCAAACCCTTGCGCCTTAGCCCAGTGCTCCAAATGGACCACCAAGCGCTTCCCGACACCAAAGCGACGCACCTCGTTCTTCACCGACATGCGTCGCAGCTCGCCATCCCCGTTCGCCTTCTTCTCCAATGCGATCATGCCCACAACCTCGTTTGTTGCTGCACTCTCCGTCGTGAGAACCGCGACCCAGAAATTCCCTCCTCGAGTGATGTAGGATCCGGGAATGTCTGCGAGGTCGGTCTCCATGCTGCGCTGGATGTACGCAAGCGAGTCGGTGTTCGCGCTGTGGTCCGCGTACGCCAGCATCCCCTCTTGGAAGAGCGCGAGCACAGCCGCGTGGTCGTCTTCTTGACGGAATTGCCGGATCTCGACGACAGGCGCTGTCGTCCCCATGCTCGCTCTCGCTCTGCTTTCTGCTCTTGCCAAAATGCTAATCAAATGGGGTACAGTCGAGCTTCTTTACAGTACAGCTTTCCCCTAAGCAATATTCTGCTTGAATTGATATCTCTCCACATTGGACGCATGCCCAAAAACTCGTGGTGTATTTTGATGGATTGACAAAGTTGACAAAAATGGATCGTTTCAAAACCCCCGAACTTGTCATCTCACTCGAAGATCTGTACCCATGTCCCCACATGTCAGCATCACATGCATCTCGAGCATATTTCTTGTCAGGAGATTGGATTCGTGCAGGTATGGATATCGCCGACGATATTTATAGGAGCGCTCATGCACGGAAGACAATGCACACATATTTTTATACCGGCGCCAAACAGTATCCGAATTCATAAGAACATGAAGCCATTCCTTTCGTCGTACGCACACCGCAAGCTCGGCAAAGGAGGCGAGGCATCTGACGACGCAAGCTACGAACGCAGCCCGCTTTATACCACAGAGTAGTCAAGCGCGTCGGTAGGAGGGAAACCACAGTCCGCGAAACCATGGCGCAGAATAAGTTGCCCATGTCGCTGCAGATCGGCCACGACAGCTTCATCCGCAATACGAATATGCCCATCGCGCAGACCACCAAGCGCGCGGTGCAGTCCGCGAAACAGCAGCGCGACTGCCACTCCTCAGTCCACCATGTGCGTCAAATGGAAAAACTCGCGACAGCGTCGCAACTGCAGCAGACCAGAGAGAAATGCCTGATGCTGATGAAGTCGCCTGGAGGACCAATGTCGACGTTCAGCACGAGGACCTCTGCTGTGAGCACTCTTGACGCGAAAAAGCAGCTCGAGAACGCGTTCACGATCAGATCGAGCACCGCCACGGCACTTTCACCCGTGGCTCGGCCACTGTCATCGGGGGCATTCAAGCCGCGCAAGATCGAGCCGACGCGCTTTCGCTACTTCTGTGAGTACTGTTGTCCCATCCTCTCGCACTCGGTCGCTTCTCATAACCTCACGGATCCTATTTGCATTTGGTGTGGACCAGACGACCGTGGGGACTTGCCGCTTCGCGTGAATTTCGCAGGTGCCGTTCGCAAACTGCAGTGGCGTGTGGACATCACCAAGCTGGACTACAGCCACTACCTCCCGATGTTCATGGAAGGGCTACGCGATCTGGACGAGCCCTACCACTTCCTGGCACTGAATGGCACGTTGGATCTGCTGGACAAGGGGGAGAACCGAACGCTCGCGTGCCTCCCACTCCTCATCTTACCCATGAAGCAGAACCTCATGACCCGAAACCACACCGTGCTATGTCTGCAAATGAAAGTGCTCCAGAAGATGGTGCTCTGCTGTCCATACGTGGGAGAGGCGCTCGTGCCCTACTACCGCCAATTGCTCTCGATCTTCAATCTCTTCATCACGAAACGCGTCAATTGCGGAGATGCGATCGACTACGGACAGCGGCGACAAGAAAACCTCGGCGATTTGATCCTGGAGACGCTGAATCTGCTCGAAAGCCATGGAGGTCCAGACGCATTTGTCAATATCAAGTACGTTCGCATTAGCATCCCTGAGTTGCCTAGCTATGCTCGTCCACCAACCTCACTCACCAGCTTCTGTATGTGCACTCAGGTACATGATCCCAACGTATGAAAGCTGCATCCAGCGCTGCCGCTAAGGCTATCGCCCAGCTCGATGGCGGGCTTGCGCATCATCCGCTGCTCCTACGACGACTGAGAGCGCAGCCTGTGTGCCTCCCAGAGCTCCAAGAAGTGAATAGAGTATACATAGCGCGAGAGCTTGCTTCTTCTCACTCTATATTAATGCAACTCTTCATCCCACTCGCACAATCCCATGTCTCCAGGGATCCAGATCGTTTCCTGACCACTCACGTTTCTATCCTCATCCTGTCTCCACAGTTGCGAGACAAGGCATCGGCCATGAAAAAGCGCCCCGTGCTAACACTCCTCGCGAATGAAGACGAGCTGCGCGCGCCAAGCAAACCACGCGATGGGAAACCTCGCTTGTGCACCGCGAGAAGCAATAGTGACGACGACTCGGAAGAAGAGATCGACGAGCTCGAGAATTCCTGTGATATCGGCGAGACCACGCTGCGCAAAGGACCGATCCACATTAATCGCACCGGGGTGACGTTCGTCTCCAAGCACGAAGAAGAAGAGGTTCCGGACGAGATGTTCTACCAGCCGAAGCGAAAGGTAAACCCATGTCGTGCTACTGCCAAGGAGCAGCAAAATGAAGGTTCACCACTCACTTCGTTCCTGTGCCTTGCACTCTTGCAGCTGATCACGCTGGAAGAGCTCGAGACGTGCGGTCTCATCGGCCGCGGGTGCTCGGGTCATGTCATGAAAGCCAAACACCACCGCACCGACGCGCTCTACGCCGTCAAACTCGTCAACAACGTGCACGACAAGGCCAAACGCGACCAAATGCTCACCGAGATCCGCACGCTGTACAGCGTGGAAAGCCCGTACCTGGTCGACTTCTACGGCGCGTACTTCAAAGACCACGCGCTGAGCATCGTCTTGGAATACTGCGAAGCCGGGTCGCTCGACAAGATCATTCAGCAGCGTGCTGCGATCCCCGAGCGCGTGATCGCGGCCATGGCGTTCCAAATGCTCCAGGGGCTGTACCATTTGAAGCAGACGCATCACTTCCACCGCGACATCAAGCCGCAAAACATCCTCGCAAAGTCCAACGGCAAGATCAAGCTCACGGATTTCGGCATCGCGCGGGAACTCGGCAATTCCCAGGACATGGCGCAGACGTTCGTCGGCACGTTCAAGTACATGTCCCCGGAGCGCGTGCAGAATCAGCCCTACGAGTAACGCCAAGTCTGCCTGTTCCTCTCGTATCGCTTCCGCCACTAACTGTGGTGTGCCGTATGACTATGTCGTAGCTACAAGTCCGATATTTGGAGTCTCGGGCTTGTCTTGATCGAGTGTGCCACGAAAGAGTTTCCCTACCTCAATGCGAGAAGCTACATTGACGTGCGTTCGAGAAGCTCCGGAGCTCGCCTCTCTATCAATGGCTCAACTGCGTCGAACTGACTGTGTGTTTCGGGATATCTTGGTCAGGTGGTTCAAAGCATCATTGAATGTCCTGAGCCAACTCTGCCAGAGGATGGTGGCGGCGACAGCTTGTCGTTTTCAGAGGAGTTTCGATTCTTCCTCAGCGCATGTCTCCAGAAAAATGTAAGTGGCTGGCAAAAGTGGCTTGGTTGCCGTCGCTGGAAGACTAATCCCATGGATACTATGGATGGATGGATGGCAACAACCACAGCCTCAGAAGCGCTCGTCGGTCCAGGAACTGCTCCACTCTCCCTGGTTGAAGCTCCACAACGCCACCGACGGACTGAAGTGCGTTAGAACCTGCGCCGAGTGGTTCGCGAGTTTTTGTAGCAGCAAACGACGCGAAGCCAAAGGCACGAGCGAGGACGAAGACAACTACGACGACGACGAGTATGAGATCGAAGAAGACATTGACGCAAAGTAATACACTTCAAAAGGAACAAATACACTGTGGTTTTTATTTCAGATTGAAAGCGCGTGGAAAAGTTGATGTTTAGCGTAGTCATGCGGATGAAAGGACCAGTTTTCAGGCATGATTGCGGTCGTCCGAGAGTAAATACTCGCGCGCAGGCTCGCGGATGTCGCGATGGAACTGAAGGCTGCGACGTGCGCTGGCGACTAAATTCGAGCGGAGGGAGATGAGCACACTGATCAACACGACTCCCGCGACCATCGACGCACTCAACAGCAGTTGGCTCACTTGGCGCTGACCCGCAGTCCACCCACTGTCTGCCTGCGTGAGCAGACTGATTTGGCTGGAAGTGCTCGCATAGCCTTGGATGTCTCCATGTGCCTTTGCGTTCGCTTGGATGCGGTCGATGCAGCTTTGCAAATCGTTTACAAATCGAGTGAACTTGAGCGTGCCCACGCCCGATGTCGCATCCCATCCGCTCGTCGCGACGTGGCCTTTGCTGCAGCACCCCATGTCAGGCGACCCGCACGAGATGTCGCCCTCGGTGATGTCTGTAAACACGTGGGGACACACATCGTAAAACTGATACAGCAAGGGGTTCATGAACCCCAGCACGGGGTGACCTGCTTCGAGCCGCATCTTGTTGATGAGCACGACCATGGACGCCAAGAGCGGAGCAGAGACAGACGTGCCATCGGTTGGCAGCATCTCACCTTTCACGAAGACGGGGAACGCGTGCCCGAGTCCTGTGATATCGGGGTACGCGCGGCCATTGGCATTGAAGAAATTGGCGAGCCCGGTCTCGCTTGTGTACTTTACGTATGGACCCACGGCTTTATCCTGGTACGCTGGTCGCGGGAAAAGCACACTGAAGCCTCCACCGGACGTGATCAGCGCTCCATCTTTGATCGTCGTCACGGTTTCTCGGTATTTCCCGGACAAAGCATCGCGAACGCTGGTGTCCAGGGTCGTGGCTCCGACCGCGGTGACGTACGGAGACGATGCAGGGAAGTTGGCGAGAAACTGCGTGCACGATGGGATGTTACAGTAATCCGCCAAGTGGCTCCCTTGCGATCCGGCGTCGCCCGCCGAGATGAGCACCGTGATCCCCTTCATGGCTGACTTCATGAGTTCTCGGTTCACTGCGAGGGCATACGCTTGAGGCACACTGCACTCGTCGTCCGTGTAGCTGATCGAGACAACCGACGGCGGGGGGTCCATTGCGTTGACGTCCTGCAGGAACGTGAGGAACGGCTCCTGGTTGTCGGCAGCCAGGGGACGCGTGTCGTCGCGCAGGCTCGTGTAGCAGAGCATCTCGATGTTGTCGCTTCGCGAGATACTCGCCGCGACCTGAATATCCAACGACGCTTCCCCCGTTGGCGTCTTCGCACTCGACGACGAGGCGCTGGCAATGCAATCCCCTTTCGTCACTGGCAATTGGAGTCCACGGCTCGCAGCCGACGGATCGTACTGCGTGAGGAATTGCTGGAGATCCGTCTCGGTGTAAAACTCGTGCAAGAAACTGCCAATCACGAATTTGTTCTTCGGGTGCGTGCCATTGTGCCTGGTGATGTCGTCGGGGATGTCGTACTGCTGTCGAATCATCGCGGGGGTGATCACCTCGGACGGCGCGAAGACGCGATCCAAGTCCACTTTCGGCGGCGTACTGTGCTGTTTGATCGCAAACGGGTCCCCGTCTTGGCCATCCCCATGCACAGTGTTCCCGATGGTGCGGTGCGTATTTGCCACCATGTACTTGGCCTGCTTCTCCGTAGGGAAACTCTCGAGTCCGTCAATGTACACGACGTGGCTCGCGATCGAAGCAGGGATCGAATACGCATCGCGGGGGCGAAGCACCTTGAGCTCGTTCACGTTGTGGTGGGCGAACTCATAGAATTCGGTATCGAACATCTTCTCCGCCGTCGCGACATCCACGCTCACTGACCAGTAATCGCCCACCGCACTCACTTGCGTTTCCAGATGCTTGTCGCCAAACTGCTTGACGAATTGCTGCATCGCCTGCGTCGAGCTTGCATGCGGACGGAAATGTTCTCCCAGCTGCTCGTTCGTGCGCAGATACTTCCCATAGTGAAGCGACGTGATGTCACTGAGCGATTGCACGATCCGGTCCAGCTGTGCGTCGGATTTCGACGTGGCGAGTGCGATGCGGAAGGTCACGACACGGGTTGGCTCGGCGCGACCATGCGGCGTCCAGAGTTTCGCGTGCGCGTTCTGCACGGTCCTGCGCGGTGCTGCAGCAGACATGGCGTCGAGGGGCACTAGCGGCAGTGGTTGCGGACGGCAGTGCCTGCAGACGCGCGCGAAGAGAACGCGACGTGTGCAGAAACCGAGAGGAGACGCTTTGGAGGCGCCGGCGGTTGAGCAGCAGCAGCAGAGGAAGAAGAAGAAGAGGTCAAGTGAGTGTGGAAACGGGCTCAGGTGCAAGGAAAAGCTGAGAATCTGAGATTCTCGGCGTGTTTCGAAAAGCATATGGACTCAAAACGAGCATCCACGGGTTACGGTGTAACCCAACCATTCGTTAAGTGCCATGCGTGTGGGCCACACACCTGTCACTTCATCACTCACCGTTTCCCTTCCAAAAAATGATGCTCTGTGTATAATGTATAATGTGTGTGTATACCCCATCTTTTTTTCAACCCAATTGAGCAGAGTATACTTGAGCGGAGAGCATCCGGATACACTCGCTGCGAGTGTGTGCTTTTTTAACTGGTGAAGGCTTTGGTGAGTGAGTGTGGGAAGAGATTCGCGATTCTGCTCCAATATTGAAAAGCGCCAGGAAAGCGAAAGGATTCGATGTCGGCATTTGGTGCGCCAGCGGCGGTGGCTGCAGCAGCAGGAGGGTACCCGAACCCGAACAACGACTACACGATCCCCACGCCCATCAACGACGGCATCCAGGACCTCGCGTGGAGCCCGACGTCCAACGTGCTCGTTGCCGGCAGTTGGGACAACTTTGTGCGCTGCTGGGAGGTCCAGCAGCAAGGCACCCAGTTCAACGCCGTGCCCAAGGCGCAGATCTCCCACGATGGTCCTGTGATGTGCACAGCGTTCAGCGGGGTATGCTAGGCGTCTATATCTGTTTATGTATTGTGTGTGTATGTGGGTGAGTATGGTGCTGATGGTGTGTTTTCTGTTGTTGTGTAGGATGGAAGCGCGGTGTTTTCGGGTTCGTGTGACAAAACCGCCAAGATGTGGGTGCTCAACGGTCCTGCGCAAGGCCAGCAGATCGCTGTGGTATAGTAAACAACTATTTTCTTGTATTGACGTGTCGGACGTATTAGGTGAGAAGACTCTGGTAAACATAAATGAACCCATTCCTGTGTGTGTTAGCACGATGCGCCGATCCGTACGATTGCTGCGATCCAAGAAGCGAGCTGCGTGGTGACGGGCAGTTGGGACAAGACGGTCAAGTACTGGGATACTCGCTCGCCGACACCGATGGCGACGCTGCAGTTGTCCGAACGCGTGTACGCGATGGACGTGAAGCACCCGCTGCTCGTCGTGGCCACCGCCGATCGCTACATCCACGTGATCGATATCCGCAAACCGTCGCAGATTTATAAATCCATCCAGTCGAACCTGAAATTCCAGACGCGGACGGTCGCGTGCTTCCCCGACGCCTCGGGGTTCGCCGTGGGCTCCATTGAAGGACGCTGTGCGATCCAGCACGTTGAAGACAAAGACAAGAGGTGGGTGGGATCGTAGTGGGGATCAGCATGTGGTCGCTTGCGCACGCTTACGTATCACCTGTGCTACCGCTATTTCTGCTAGAAACGACTTTGCGTTCAAGTGCCATCGGGATGTGTCCGATATTTATCCAGTCAGCAGCATTGCGTTCCACCCGTTCGGGACGTTTTCGACCACTGGGGGCGACGGCACGTACTGCTTCTGGGACAAAGATGCCCGCCAAAAGCTCAAGACGTTCGCCAAATGGTGAGTGGACCTCATCGCCTACTGCGCATGCCATGTGCTGGTCCTGTTGTCTAGGCATTTTTTTTCTTTCTTTCTGACGGATTGGAGCACTGTGTGCTTGTAGCAACCAATCCATCACCGTGGGCAAGTTTAACAAGGTTGGCGATATCTTTGCGTACGCGGTGTCGTACGATTGGTCGGGGGGTGCGGAGAAATACAACCAAAGCCAACCAAGCGTGATCCGACTCCACAGTGTCGCCGAAGCTGAGATCAAGCAGAAGAAGAAGCCAGGTACGGATCGCTCTACCACTGGATGCATGCGCTCGCTCTTTCTCTATCGTAACCCCTGTTTCCTATCGTGCTTTTTTGTTGACTGGGAAAGTGTAGGTGTGCGTTAAGTAGGTAGTGCGCGAGGAGAGGACTTTCCTTCTTTGCAACGCATCGTACCGATCACACGTCAACGGTGCCAAGATGACGGGACATTCCGAACAAGTAGTAGCGCTCCATTTCCATCGAGTATTGCTGTGTTGGTGTGTGCAAGGACCAACAAACCCGATTAAGCACAAAAGAAGAAAAAACGAAGATGCACATCCAAATACAGACAGAGACGACAGCCAGTCACGAGTCTTGACCATTTCTCGGTACTGAGCTCACAATTGCATTTTATCTGCTCACTTTCGAGACCTTTCTGACCATGCACGACTGCAGAGTACGCTAAGAGAAATGGGGATCGACGATTGGCACGAGTGCTCTATTTCTTTGGCTGTGGTGGCTCGTGCGGTTCACCGAGCCGATCCAGCGCTTGCTTGGCTTCGTTCAAGCCGTTCTGAGCGGCCAGCTGGTAGTACTGCACGGCTTTCGCGCGATCCGCGGCGATCCCCTGTCCCTGTTCAAACAATTGTGCCAGGCACAGCTGCGCTTCCGGGATCCCTGCTTCGGCGGCGAGGAAGAACATTTGCGCCGCCTGTGAGAAATCTCGAGCCACGCCGCGACCGAGCATGTAGCAAGCGCCGAGATCGAATTGCGCGGGGGCGAACCCGGCTTCGGCCGCGGTTTTGAAGCACGCAACTGCCTTTTCCAGATCTTTGCCAGCGCCGCCGCGGCCGTGCAGGTACACGTTGCCCAGCGCACGATGCGCCTCGGGCATGCCTTTCACGGCCGCTTGCTCGTACAGCTCCACCGCCTTGGCTTCATCCTGGGGGACGTGGATGCCTCGTTCGTACATGTACGCGAGGTCGTAGCTCGCAGCCATGTGACCTTTCTCGGCGGCGCGTGACCAGTAGTCGAGCGCCTTCACGAGATCGATGTCAATGGTATCCCCGCCGTAGAAGAACAGCTTGCCGATCTCGTGGCAACTGCTCTCATGTCCCGCGTCGGCAGCTTGCTGCAGGAACTGCTTCGCCAATTGCTCATTGCGCTGGATCTCCTGGTGGCCTTTCAAGTACAGGTTGCCCAGTGCGCTTTGCGCCTTCACATGACCCTGCAGCGCAGCATTCGTCCAGTGCAGCACGGCGTATTGCACCGACGACTTGGGCGAACTCGGTTCCCGCTCGATCTTGCCCAGCAAATGCTTGACACCCAGTGCGAATTCGGCGTCCGCGTTCGGCGAAGACGACGATGGTGGCGCTGTGGAGAAGAAGCGCGAGCAGCTGCAGCCAGTGGAGCGCTGAGCGAGCAGCGCATTCGCAGCGCGAAACGCTGGCTGCGTCTGCGTCTGCGCATGGAGCTTCATGATCGCCGCCATCCTCCTCGCCATCGTCACCATTGCGACCACTATTTCTCTTCGGATCTGTTCAGGGACACCCAAAAAGACACCCTGAAAAATATCCAATAACACGCGTATTTTCCTGCACTCAATGCAACGCGTCAAATAACGTTGGATTGAGCTCTCAAAACTGGTAACCATCCAAAAGCACAGAGATCAGCAGCATGACGAAGCAGCGCGACATCTTTAAGGTGTGCTTGGACATGCGGTCGACGGAGCATCGACGATGTGTGTGTGTGAATGAAGACGGCAGACTAACGTATACGCCCACGCGCTTCACTTTGCTGTATTTTGCAACAGGGCCGCGTCAAGCGACTGCTGCGCGAGCAGAAAGACATGGGTCAAGTGAGCGAACCCGCGCTGCAATGCTGTGGTAAGCAAGCACGTTTGCTACTGCATCGCGCGACCCATATGTGTGTGAATGCGTGTATGCACAAATGGCAGCAGAGTAACCGTGGGGTATATATATATGACTTGTTGCGCGAAGAAAAGTGACCGCGATTGAAGCGTTTGTGCACGATCTTGGCGCGGAACTCCGGACCCACACCGAGCAGCAAGGTCGCACTGTGATCACGCCCATCGAGCTGTACGTATACGTACTTGCTACTAGTATGCTTG
>JAASGH010000451.1:0-12231 GCA_023334155.1 Globisporangium heterothallicum
AAAAAGGACCACATTTTCGCGCGCATTCCTTCCCCGCATCGCATCGCCAGACGAAGAAGAGCAGCACGGAGCAGAGCATGAGCAGCGCCGTCGGCTCGCTCAACATGGCCGCGAATACGAACAGCAGCCTCCAGCCACAGCATGGGTCGCCGACCGCCTCGGTCGAGTCGCACGTGCAGGTCGCCGTGCGGTGTCGTCCTTTGAACGATCGCGAGAAAGCAGCGGGCAGACCACCCATCGTGCAGTGCAAAGCGAACACGAACGAGATCGTGGTCACGAAGCGCAAGAACTACTCGTTCGACAAGGTTTACGGCCAGTACTCGACGCAGAAGGACGTGTTTAAAGCGACCGTGAAGCCCGCGGTCGACGAAGCGCTCGCGGGGTACAATTGCACGGTGTTTGCGTATGGACAGACAGGGACGGGGAAGACCCACACGATGCAGGGCAATCTGTCCCCCGACGACGAGATGGCAGGGATCATCCCACGTTGCGTGCGGTATATTTTCGATGCGCTGCAATCCAGCAGTCAGGAATACAGCGTCAAAGTGTCGTTTCTGCAGCTGTATAACGAAGAATTGAAGGATCTGCTCGCACCCGAATCCAAGAAGCTGCGTCTGATGGAGGACGCCAAGCGCGGCGGGATTTACTGCCAGAACCTGTTGGAAGTGACGACGACGACCGCGGGACACGTGTTTGAGCTGCTGGAAGCGGGTGTGAAGAACCGAATCACGTCCGAAACGCTGATGAACGAGAACTCGAGTCGATCGCACAGTATTTTCACGATCCGCATCCACAGCAAGGAGAATAACGCAGGTGGGGAAGATCTGATCAAGACTGGCCAGCTGAACCTCGTCGATCTCGCAGGCTCGGAGTGTGTGGGACGCTCTGGCGCGCGGAACGCGAGAGCGCGCGAAGCGGGTAACATCAACCAGAGTCTACTGACGCTTGGCCGAGTGATCACCGCTTTGGTGGACAACCACCCGCACATCCCATATCGCGATAGTAAATTAACTCGTCTTTTGCAAGAATCGCTCGGCGGTCGCACCAAGACCACGATTATCGCGACTTTAGCGCCTTGCGCCGACAGTATTGACGAAACGCTGAGCACACTCGAGTATGCGTATCGCGCCAAGAACATCAAGAACAAGCCGGAAGTGAACCAGAAAACGACGAAAGCAGGACTTCTGAAGGAGTATGGTAACGAGATCGAGACCCTCAGGAATGCGCTTCAAGCGGCGCGAACGAAGGATGGCATTTACTTGCCACCAGCACAGTTTGCGGAGATGCAAGAGCGCATTGCAGGGCAAGCATCCCAGCTGGCAGAGCTAGAAGATGAGCTGGAAGTTCGCAATAAAGCGTGTAAGGAACTGGAGGATGAGGTGGAGCAGCAGAAAGAAGAAATGAAAGAGATGGAGAGAGCGAAGCAGGTGGCCGAGACCAGGTTGCTGGGAGTGCAGACCGAGCTGGCAGCCACGCAAGACAAGCTCCAGAAAACTGCTGCAAAGTTGGAGGAAACGGAAGCCGAGTTGTATGCGTATCAAGAGAATGAGAAGGTGTTGTTGGCGAACGGCGAGAAAGCAACAGCGCTTTTCAAAGAGAGCGAGCAGCGAGCAGTCTTCTTACTGGAAAAGATTGGTGAGTGTCTCTGTCGCTATGTCCTTGACTCAGCAAGGGTGATCTTTTCGAACTGACACTCCTTTACTGCTAATGTGTAGAGCGCAAGCGTCGAGTGGCAGAGTCAAACACCAACTTGGCGAGTTCCTATTCAGACAAATCTTTCTCGCAAATTGCCGCGTTTCAAGAGCGACTTCAGCACCACCAGGAAGAGCAAGATGCTTTTATTACTGACGTCTCCAAATCCATCGAGCAGCTTCAGTCTGTTCATTCTGCAGATTTAGAAGAGTTGACGAAATCTCTGAGCGACTTGCAAGCTCTATTGCGCACCAGAAGGGAGCAGCAGGAAACAGAAGCTGCAGACGAGAGAGAAACCAACGCGGAGATCTCGAACAAGTTTGAGCAATCTATCTCAGAAATGGACAACGCTATGCAGAACGAGCTGGACGCATTAGTCGAGATGAGCAAGAGTCATGCATCGAACATTGCGAAGGAGCTCGCCGGTGCAAACGAGAAAAACTTGAGGTTTCTGGAAGACGTTGGAACGAAATTGTCCAGTTCCCGAACCGAAATGGCGCAATTCCTGTCGGACCAGAGTCAGAAACTTGTAGAACTCCAAGCGACTATCGACGAGTCAATCAATGAGCAAACCAAGCAGGTCCAGGCGAACAAGGAGAGTCTGGTTGCCGCACTGAAGGAGAGCCATGCAAAGCAGCAACACGAGTTGAGCGAGATGAAGAAGCAACTCACGGAGTACGTTGACAAGTGTGTGGCAACCCAGGCAGAGAAACTGCAAGAGCAGACGTCGTTCATCGAGGAGAATGCTGCAGACCAGCAGCAGCAACTCGTGAAGGTTCGAAACGCTACGGAGCGCGAAATTACGACCTCGGTGCAGGCATTATCGGACCAAAATACCAGTCAGGGGACCAGCGCAACACATTTACAGGAACGTCTTGCCGAGATGCGAAGTGAGGTGAGTGGACTTGGATCTCGTCATGCCGAGCTGGTTAAGTCTCAGCTGGGCGAACAAACGCAGTGGATTCAAAAGACCGCAGAGATGGATAGCGCTGCAACGAAGCACTTGAGCGATGTGCTGGCCGAGCAGCGCCAAGCCAACAGTGCTGCTGTGGAAAAGCGCCAAGTCTCAAACGCCACGTTCATGGGTAGCCACGAAGAACTCCGCACCACTTTGTCCAGCGAATGCCTTACTTTGCAGAGCGGTTTGGAGAGCAATCTTGGCGCCACCAAGCGAAAGTTCGAGTCTGTATCGCAATTGGCCGAAACGGTTGTCCGAGACGTCACGAAGGGTTCGACTCAACAGCGTCACGAGCTCGAAGTCTACATGAAGAAAAGAAAGGTACACCTTTTCCCCGTTTTCGGGTGCGATGAACTCTTCGTTTCATGCTGACTTGTTACGCTGCTTTTATGCTGAATAGATTGACGAAGCAACAGGTTCAACGCCAAAGAAGAAAAGCTATTCGTTCCCATCTTTCCAAGCTACGAGGATTGCATCAGAGCACAGCACGGAGTCGGCACTATCCACAGGGAAGTCGCAAGAAGAGCGTCAACGAACATTCAGCAACGCATCGAAAGCGAGCACCACGAGCACCAGCAGCATCGACTCCAATGAAGATCCTGCAGCTTCGAGCGCTCCTGAGAAAGACCTGGATGGAAGCGAGACTCCAACGACAGAGGATAGCACCGCGAAGGCATCATCGTCGACACCAGCAGGCAGCAGCGAGAGCAAAATTACTCCGCGAAGTAACGCTGGACTGCTGTCTGACGCTTCCACATCCAAACTCGCAGCGAACGTTGCGGAACGAAAGGTGAATAGGTTCGGTGGAGGCAGCAAAACTGCAAGTGCGCTCCAGGCTCCCAAGCGATTCCGATAGGAGAAGGATGCTGCAACTCCCTCCGGGTGAGAAAGTAAGTCTAAGTTAAGTAAGAGCGTGCCATCTGCATGCGTTGTTGTATTCTGGTCGAGAGCTCCCTTGTTCTATAATATAGTCCGTATGAAATCTGGGTTTGCAGCATCACGCTCGAGGTTGACGTTGCGAGCAAACGAAGGCGCAAAAGCTCAAGAACTAGTCGCCAGATCCGCGCTTCGTTTGCGCAGTGTGTTTACGATTCAATCAGACCGCAGTCGACTATCTTGCAAGGCACACAGGGACGATCATGCAGGGTTTCGAGGTTTCCGATGGTCAAGATCGTGTGCATCCCACTGACAACACGTCCGAACGCGACTGGAAAGAACCGTCACGGCAACACAACAACAAAAGAGAGTCACGACGGGAAGCAGCATTAACAACCGGCAGAGTGCAATGTCTACGGATACCTTTGTTCCGATCAAGCCACGGTAATGGAGCCAACGTGATGAAAAACTGCGAGCCATTGGTGTGTGGTCCGGTGTTCGCCATGGACTGCATGAAAAAGAACGTTGGCGATCGCCATTTGACACGTCTGCACTCCGACGCATGCAGAAAACACAAAAGCTACATACCACAATGCCGGCGGCGTTATGAGAGATCGCAAAGCTTTCGTCAGCGAATTGGCGTCCAAAGAGCGACCGACATGGACCATCCCCTTGTCCGTTATTCGAGACATCACCGGCTTGGATCCATCCGCCGCGAACGACTCGGTGCACGACGTTGTCCTTATAGCCCAGCATGCGCTCTTCTTCCTGGATGTCGGGCACTTTTCTCTGGCAAAACGCGATGAAGTTTTTGCATGTGTTTGGGCAAACACGATGGAAGAGCTCGATTTCCACACGCGGCAAGGCCACGCCGTCCACGTCAAAGATGAAGTACACATATTGGTTCCCAGAAAGCTGTCGGATCCGGAACAGCGCTTGCTTCGCCGCAGTCTCGGCTTTCGCCTGCAGTGTCTCCTCGGCGAGTTCCAACTGCTTGTTGTACTCGAGAATGGCGCGACTCCCGCCAAACGCGGCGATCGCCAAGACATCGCTCCGAGAGAGCTGTGTTTTCTCTACGACAACACCCAACAACCCTTCTTCTCCGCTGACGTATCTGTCGCCATTGATGATCGCAAACGGGTGCGTGGATTGGTGGTGGTGGCCGCGTTTGTCCTTTGGGATGACGTCCTTGTGGGAATCCAGGTACTCGAGGTACTCGATCTCCGTCATGCCGTGGATGCGAGGCAGGAATTGCGCATGCTCCACGGAGAGTTCTTGCAGGATCAAGCGACACCGCTGATACTGGACATCGCGAAGTATCCCCACAAGCTCGCAAATGAAGCCACTCATAACAGTCTTTGTTGCTGCTTTCGCTTCGACGCTCTTCGGGTCACGCGGAACGCCTTCACTTGGCGAGTGTGCTGGTTCGCCTGCAGAAAAAGAAAGCATCGCACCGGGTTTGCAGCAAATTCTATTTGCAGCGGAAGCAAATTTAGCACGGGAGAAAAGAACATCTCGATCTCGGAATGGCTCGAATCGTGTTGTTCCCTGTAAATCTTTAGCACACATGCACAACATCCCCAAACGATCACGCACTACAACAAGCATACATGCATCATCCAACAGTGCCCCTGGTTTCGAGTTGGCATATTTTTTCCCTCTGTCGTGTTGACCGTTTTACCTGCAAAGAAGCACAGCAGCTCTATTCCGTTTGGGTTTGGTGGGAAGCTCACTTGCGTCTTCTGTGTGTGTGTTTTCTTTTTCTGTGTGGTTTCTCTTCTGGTTTGCGTGGCGTGCGTGCGTGTCGACAAAGCGCTACACTTACACCTTACTATAGTCCATCTTGGATTCCAACTTCTTCGTTTCACCCAATTTACGCGCAGCCTTCATGAAATCTTCCTCCAACACGTAGTCTCGCTCGGCACGGATCGCAAACACACCGGCTTCTGTGCACACATTTCGGATATCGGCGCCATTGAACCCGTCGGTGAGCTTGACAATGGATTCATAATCGATCTCGCCCTTCTTTGTGATGGGTCCCGAGTGGATCTTCAAGATATCCATGCGCGACGCTTCATTGGGCAATGGGATCTCGATTTTACGATCCAAACGACCTGGACGAAGCAACGCAGGATCCAAAATATCCGGTCGGTTCGTCGCCATCACCATCTTCACTTGGCCGAGCGAATCGAACCCATCCAACTGGTTCAGCAACTCCATCAGCGTACGCTGGATCTCGCGATCGGCTGACGTACCTTCCGAGAAACGACTGCCACCGATGGCATCGATTTCATCCATAAAGATCACACACGGTTGGTGGTCGCGCGCATAGCCGAACATTTCACGGATCACACGCGCACTTTCACCAATGTATTTGTCGACAATCGCGCTTGCGACGACCTTGAGGAACGTGGCGTTGATGTTGCACGCCAACGCACGCGCCAAGAGGGTCTTCCCCGTACCAGGAGGTCCGTAGAGGAGCACACCCTTGGGTGGTTTGATGCCGACGCGAAGAAAAAGCTCTGGGTTCGTCAACGGCAACTCAACCACTTCACGGAGCTCACGGATCTGGTCGTTCAGCCCACCAATGCTCGAGAACGACACGTTGCCGGCGTCTTCGTTGAGCATGTGGTACACCGTTGGGTCGACTTCCCGCGGCAAGAAGCGCATGATAGTCAGCGTCGTCATGTCGAGCGCCACACGCGTGCCTGCCTTCAGCTTCGTCTTGTCCACTTTCGAGCGGCAGCCCACGACGTAGCGAGGACCACTCGACGCCTTCACGATGAATCGGTCGTCATCCAATTGACGAAGCACTTCACCGATGATTTGACCCACACTCTATTCGTACACACAAGTACATAACAAAGGAATAGGTAGTCCAGCACGACTCCGATAGTTACGCACTGCACGGAATTACAAGGATGCTGCTATTTTGCTGGTGAACAAACCTGGAGCGCCTTCAAGTCGTCTTCGGTCTTGTTGTAATCCCGCACAAGCGCCTTCACGTTTTCACGCATGCTCTTCACTCTGCACACACACACACAATACATACATACATACACGCACAGATCTGAGTTCGCATCTGAAGGATGGATTCCCTCGAGAGAAAAGATCCAAAAGATCCATTCTCTTGTGCTTCTGTCGGGGAAGGATCGCGACGAGAGAGCTCGCCACAAACGAGCAAAAAGAGAGGAAACACGCACCTGGACTCCATCTCTCTGTGCTCGCGCACCTTGGCCTTGTACGCGTTGAGCACCTGCGCGCGCTCTTCTTCCGTGGGCGACGCCGACATCTTCTTCTGCTTCCTTCTCTTGCTTTTGAGCTTTCTTGCGCTTTTTGCTTTGAGATGGAGGGGGGAAAGCGAGATCCCGATATTTAGAGTCGATTTATAGGGATATGTCTTCAAATGACGAGATATATGTTTTTTCCAGACGACTACAGAACCGAACAGGTCGATGTCGTATTGATATGTCTCGTACGCTACTCATTCTACCAGTACAGCAGACACTGTGTCAACTGATATGGAGGTCTACAGCAGGACAGCTGTCAGAAGCGACCTGTATAAAATCGGAGAGCTCTGGCAGTGCAGCATCGATTAGCTTTGACGATGGCAGCAGTACTGGTGAACGAATGCAATGGTCTGTCTTCGACAGATCAAACGAGAAAGAGCAACACCAAAGCAGCACAGCAAACGGTCATGCGGATCCCAGCGTCGCTCCGCAATGCACCGCAGCAGCTGCGGCGTCCGGTAGCGACCAGAGCGTCCTTCCCCAGAAGCGCAACCACACACTCCGCGCTCTCCCTTACAACTCTCACGACAACAGCGCGGACTGTGCCAGCTTCCCAGCGATCATTTGCTTCATCGTCATCGTCATCGACATCTTCATCGTCTGCATCATCCTCAGCACCTACATCCCGAGTGCTGCTGCAAGACGCAGCGCGCCGTGGGAAGAGACGCTTGCGCGATGCGAGCAGTGGCTCGTCGCAAACCTTGCTTGCTGCACTTGGACTCGAGCACAATCAGAGCAATGCGTACTACAACCAGCACCTGCGAGCAGCACTCGACCGCAAGGACCTCAACACGGCGATGCAGATCCTCACGGCATTGCGCTCGCCGGATCGATACGTGGATGCGATTGCAGCCGCGAGGACGCCAGTCATCTGGACGCAGAATTACGATTTGCTGCTGTTTGAGTGGAGCAAGCGTGGGGATGTGAAGCAAGTGCTGACGCTTTTGGACGAGATGGTCGCGTTCAATCGCGTGAGCCAGCGCAGTTTCAACACAGCGCTCGTGGCGTGCAGCAAAAGGCGCCGCTTGCAATCTGCAGCTCGCGTGCTGCAGCTTATGCGGGACTCCGGGAAGACGCCCGGGTCGTTTGCGTACGCGAACGTGATCAATTGTTGCTCGAAAGGGGATGGGAATGTGAAAATGGCTGATAAATTCTGGAATGAGATGCTGCAGGAGGGCGTGGAGCCGTCGACTGAAGTGCTGAACTGTATGCTGCGAGTGTACAATCGACCGCCTGGTCGCTCCCTGGAAGCGCTCGCGTTTGTGCGCCAAGCAATCGACCTGTACGACCTGACTCTCGACGACATTTCCATCTCGCAGCTGGTGGTGCGCCTGTTGCAGGATGGCAACCTGGACGAGACAGTGGCTTTCGTAGAAGAGGTCCAGGAGCAGATGACCGTGGAAATCGACGTCCTCAATGCGGTTCTCGACGCAAGTCGACAGTTGGAGTGCTGGGAGCACGTGGCAAGAGTGGAGCGCATCATCCTCTCGCAGGATCGGGTTGGCGCCAGTGAGAATACAGTCACGCAGCGGTTACTAGCGCTGAGCGAAGCCGAGGATGCGTCGTCGCCTGGGATTGCGTGGACACTGACTGCTCCGCACCCACCGATTTCTGCGCGAACAAAGCAAAAGGAGGCAGTCAAGCAGGAAGTCCGGAGTGCGAAGAACCTCAAGCGGATGCTTCGTGAAATCATTGCCGCCTTGGAAAGTGGCGATGGGGAGAACGAGCAAGTCCTTGGTCAAGTGAGCAACCTGAAGCAGTGGGAGCGGATGTTTACAGCATCTCCCATCGGAGACATCGAACGATTTATCGCGCTGTGCGAGCAGCTCGACGCGTCGGCAGAGCTGGATGGAGCGAGGCGGGAGGTGTTCTTGGACGTTGGAATGTACAACCTGTATCTGCTCGCACTGGGGAAGCATGCTGGCAAAGCAGCGACTGCACTCGATGTCCTGGACCAGATGATCGAGAAGGAGATGGTGGACCGTACGAGTTTCAACAATGTACTGGCGATGTGCAGTCGCAAGGGAAACCTCAAATGTGCCGAGGAGGTATTGACGAAAATGAAAATTGCGGGGTCAGCCTCGCCGGACTGCATGCCATCGACCTTTTCCTACAATGCCGTCTTGAATTGCTGTGCAGCGAGAAAAGACATCCCACGCGCAGAGCACTGCTTTGACGAACTCCAGACTGCAGGACTGTCGCCTGATCTCGTCACGGTCAACACCATGCTGAAAGCGTACGCGAGTGCATCGGTGACGAGCTTGTCAAGACGCAACCAGACGCGAACTCCGGGTGATGGGGAGCCAGGGATCACTTACGCTGAGCGTGCTCTGAAACTCGTTCAGCGAAGTGCTCGTAAGAACCGTATCGAGCCAGACGCGGCGACCTACTTCTCGCTTTTCCGGACGTTCGTGCAAGAGGCGGACAAGATCGCTGCTTCCGAGGACGAAGACGACGATGGTTGCCATGAGCAAGTGTCCGCGTGCATCAAGCGAACGTGTCTGGAGTCGCCTGTCCAGAAGCTCGATGCTGCCGTGTTTAATGCCGGAATCGACTACTTCCAGCGCTTCGGCGATGTGAAAACATCGTTCGAGCTATTCAACGCCATGAAAGAGCGAGGACTGCAGCCGAACGATCTGACGCTGTGTCTACTGTTTGCCGCCTGCAGTCGCTCGGAGCAAGTGGAAGTGGGACTCAAGTTTCTTCATTTCCTCATGGACGAGCACGCGTACCACCCAAGTCTGGAGGTGCTCAACGGAGCTATCCGACTGTGCGCGAGTTCGGACTCACCTGACAACGCGTTGGAGCTATTCAATGGCATGCAATCGTCCGGGGCGTTGCGACCGAACGAAGCCACGTATGTTCATCTGATCCACGCGTTTGCGCGCCAAGGGGATATCGCGGAAGCCCAGAACGTTACGGACATGATGAAAGAGCGACTTGGCTTCACGTCCGTTGATGCGTACAACCGTGTCCTGCAAGCGTGTGCCGTGGCGCATGCGCCAACGCAAGCGCTCGACGTGTTGCAGCAAATGAAGGACCGAGAAGCGTTGCGTCCGAACGCTGTTTCGTATAACTTGGTGCTCAAGGCGTTTGCAAAAGGGAAGAGACGAGTCGAGTTGGATGATGACGATGACGACGAAACGCAGTCTGAGGTGTTGGAAGAAGAAGAAGAAGACCTCGACGATGCTGCTGCTGATATGAGGTATTTGGATGACGATTTCGAGTCGAGCGGCGATGTCCGACAGTTGATGACCGAGCTCCTCGATGAGATGGAAAGCAGCGGACTCCCGTTGTCTGCGATCACGTACAAAAGAGTCATCGCGGCGTGTGCTGCACGAGGCGATACCGACGGTGTGCTCATGTTCTTTGACGCGATCATGCTGCACCGCAGCACCAGTTCCGATGCCACCATGAAGCTTCTCTCCGAGTCCAGCGTTGAGAACTACTTGAAGGCGTGCAGTCGCGTCAAGGATCTGGACCGCGTCACGGAGCTCATGCAGTTTTTCAAGGAATGGCACTACAGCACAGGAACATCCGTGTCGCCTCGCGTGATGCTGCACCTGCTGAATGCATTGGATGTCCTTGGCGAGTGGCGGAACGCCGTCGCCGTCTTGCGGGACCTGGAACGCACCTATGGCGTCCGTCCCAATGTGACGTTTTTCAATCGCGTCCTGGGAACGTGCAACACCGCCAGTCAATATCAATACGTGGATCAGATTTTTGTGACAATGCAGAATGCGGCGGCGTACCGCATTTACCCGAACGCACAAAGCTACATCGAAGCGATCTACGCGGCCGAGCAACGAGAAGAATGGGTGCACGCTACCAATTTATTCATGGAAATGCAGAAAAAGTGTCCAAAAGACGAGGTTTCGTCCGCGCAATTGCAGAAAATCGCGCTCGGGCGATACAGCGAAGGACGGCGCAAGCTGTAGGAAGCGTTAGGTTCGCTCCCAGACACTGCTGGTTACTCGTCGTCGAGCAACCCAACCAGTTCTTCTTTTGGCGTGAGCGGAACGCGAATCCCGCTGTACTCCGGACTGCTGCTGCCGCTCGTGCTGCTTGCGCCAGCCCCCGTTTCGTAAATCGACTGGTCGGACGCATTCAGGTGGAACACGACCGCGCCAAAGATCAACACCAGCGAGGCAATGCCGAACACGACGTCCCATCGACCCGTCGCGGCCAAGATCTTCCCCGTGACGACGTTGCCGATGATCCCTGGAATGGTGGCAAACGTGTTGGAGACCCCCATGACGTGAGCCGCGTGGTTGGGACCAATGTCGATCATGTTGACCCAGTAGCCCGCCATCGACGCGCGACTGCAGTACAGCGTGAGCGAGAGCAGCGCGATCGCAGTCGGCGCGTCGGTCGCAAATCGCAGCGAAAACAGGAAAAACGCCGACCCCACGAAGCCGATGCCGTTCATGAGTTGGCGCACGTGGAGCACACGAAATCCGCGTCCGACGAGGATGTCTGCAAGGCGACCAAACAGGATCGCGCCAATGTACCCGCACATGTAGGGGAGCGCGGCGGACAGTCCGTTTTTTCCCAAGTCGATCTGCAGCACTTGGTGGAAGTACAGCGGGATCCAGCCGAGCAACACATACCAGCTGTAGTTGTAGCAGAAATGCGCGATGTAGACCGCCCACGCGGGCCGCGACGTGAGCAGCACTTTCCAGTTGAGGGATTCGTGCTCGATCGTTGCGCTGCTTTGGTACTGGCGTCGGTGGCTCACGGGGTCGAGCGTGCGGTTCGCCAAGATGTAGTCTTTCTCTTCGCGGGAGATCGTGGGGTCGCTCTCCGGGTTGCTCACTCCGAGAAACGCAAACACGACGACCCACATGAAGCTGAGCACGCCAAACACGATGAAGATCCGCTGCCAGCCGCTCGCTTCGAGGATCGCGGACGACAAGATCAGCGCCGTGATCGTGCCCAGGTCGCTGCCGCTGGACACGAACGCGACTAGTCGGCTGCGCTCCTGCAGTGGGTACCACGCGCCTGAGAGTTGATGCATGCACGGGAACAGGATGCCCTCGCCGAGTCCCATGCCTGCACGCGCGAGGAAGAGGCACCACGCGCATTTCGAGACAAAGATCGTCGAGAGGTCAAAGAGCGTCCAGACCACGACACCCGTGAGCAGCACGGACTTTGCGCCAAGCTTCGTCGCGAAATACCCACCCAGGATCTATAGGAGTGCAAACACAGTAATGCAAGCATCAGCACGAGTGAGGATGCCGCAGTCAGCAGCGCAATACAAACCACCACACTCTCTCAATATCCTCTTGAGTGTGACTATTGCTGCATTACCTGAGTGCCCAGGTACCCATAGAAAAACGCGGACAGCACTTCCCCCTGCTCTTCCTTCGACTCGATGAACGACGGTAGCGCGATCCCAATGTTCGTGCCTACACA
>JAASGH010000452.1:0-12184 GCA_023334155.1 Globisporangium heterothallicum
GCCAGACACTTTGATGTACTCGATTGGAGGTGCGCCAGGGTCGCGACTCGTGATGCGCACCATGTTCACTTTGCCGACTTCGTCTCTCGTGATCGCGTCTCGCACGCGCTTGAAGTTGGCGTCGAAGCGGCGATTGAACCCAACCATCATCTTCACACCAGCAGCGTCAACCTGCAGCGGCAAACCTTTCATTAGAATCAAGTACAAACTACGATCCCATTCGCGACGTGCGTACCGCTTCGATGGCTTTGTTGACGACTTCAAGTGTCAGATCAATCGGCTTTTCGCAAAAGATGTGCTTCTTGTGCTTTGCCGCTTCAATGATCTGTTCGGCGTGCTTCCCCGTAGGCGAGCAGATGATCACGGCGTCGATTTCCGGATCTTGGATGAGTTCGGATGCGTCCAGCGTCCATTTCGGGATGCCATACTCCGCTGCAACTTCTTGTGCGACACCCTCGACCGGATCCGCAATCTAGAAAGGTGCACATTAACAACACACACACATGGTCGCGTTAGCACTGCGAATAGCACTCAGCACAGCATTGTGTCGTTAAAAGGAAAACAGAAGCGGAGCGTACAGTCACGACGGATGCACCAGCGCGCACGAGGCTCTGCGCATGCACGCGTCCAATGCGACCGCCACCGAGGATGCCGACGCGCAAGCACTTGTTGCTGCTGGAGTTGCGCATTCTGCTTCTGCGGTTGGTTGAAGGTGATGCGGTGGTGGTGAGCGCTGTGATTTGAGAAGTGCGCCATGAGAGAGAGAGCGCGCTTGAGTCACCTACTTGTCGTCTGTCCGCATTGCGTGCGTCAGGCGGATCGTGGCGCCGAAAATGGGAGTGTCGCCATACACCACAAATGGTCCGAATGGAAGGATCCGCCAATCAGGTAGAGGGACGAACATCGAGTGCGCCAATCAGCGCGCAGTGGTGGTGCTGGCGAGCGAGTGAGCGGACTGAAGGGGATGGAGTGGACAGTCCGCTGGTGGATCCACAACCGTCCGCCAACCTCTCTTACGTCATATGAGGTACCAAAGGTCGTCTTGACATCTCATGATTGCTTCAAACATGGTCGCATCACGATCGAATGTCAACAACGTGGCGGACAACGGTCAGCTTCAAAGTGCCCTTTTCTTCTCCAGCAAGACCACTCAGATGGAGGACGCATACATGCAAGGTGCAGTCAAGCTGCCATCCAGCGTACCCAATGCAGGTCTGTGGGGCAACAGATGACGGACGCAGTGTGAAGCGAGCGAAGCCATCGCATTCGCATTCGCGGAAGTCTGAGACAGTCGATGTGATCAGTTTAAAGAGTCGGATTGGCTCACCACTCACACCCACAAAAAAAGCAAAAAACAATGTGATTGAAAAAAAGAGCAAGAATCTCAAAAGGATCCAATAGGTGTGGGCCACTCCAATCGACCTTTCAGTTTTAATGGCTGACTTCGTACTTAATCGAGAGCTTCGACATCAAACTGTCGCGCACAAAAAGAGCGATCAAGTCGAAGAAGAAGCTGAAGGAAAAAAGATCTGTCTGCCCCATAGCGCGAGACCCGTCACTTGAGAAAATGCCCACAGGCGGCAACACCACCCAACCAGCAGCCACCACATCTCCGTCTGCATCGATGGCGTTCTCTACGACCGACACCACGACTGCAAAGTCTCCCCAAGACGCGTCAACGCAGCCCCCACCAGCAGCGATGCCGTTCGCAGCAGCGGAACTGGGCGAGAGCGCATTGCTCGACCAGCTCCATGACCTGCATCGACGACTCGCGGCCGTGCGCCAGGACTCGCAGCGGTACAACTCGACGTCGCGCAACATTGGACCGATCCCGATGGCGAACGAGTCGAACAAGATCATCGTGTGCTCGCTGGAGCGCTGCGTTCGCATGGTGAAAACGAACCAAGACGACTCGTGGCAGTACATCCCGTCGGACACGGGCTTCAAGAGCGCGATCGAGTACCTCTGCGAAGGAAACAACGTGCAGTGGATCTCGTGGCCGGGTGCCGTCGTCGACGAATCCAGTCAGGACGGCGTGCGCCGGAAACTCGAGTCCGAGTACAACTGCCGCCCTGTGTTTCTCAACAGCGAAATGCTCGACCTCTTCCATAATCAGGTATGTGCGACATGTGTCTTGAAGATGTTTCCTGGACGGAGCGACTGACTGTTTGTGCTTGTTGCTGCGTCTGCTCTATAGTTTTGCAATGTGATTCTGTGGCCACTTTTCCATTCGCTTCCCCAGCGCTCCGACAGCCGATTGCTGGAGAACTTTGCCGAGAAATACGAATCCTATTGCGCAGCCAACCAGAAATTCCTAGACGTGAGTCACTGTGCAACTGTGCGGATGCTTGGGAAGTATTTCTGTTTGCTCACATCGCTCCTGTGTGTACTTGTGTCTGCACCGATAGGCGGTCTCGGAGATTTACAAAGAAGGCGACTTGGTGCTTGTGTGCGACTACCAGCTGATGAACTTGCCTGGTCTTTTGCGCCGCCGGTTCCCCGACATCACGTGTGGCTTTTATTTCCACTCGCCGTTCCCATCGTCCGAGTTTTTCCAGATGCTTCCCGCGCGTGAAGCACTGCTGCACGGTGTCTTGGGTGCCGATCTCGTCGTGTTTAACCATTTCGACTACATCCGCCATTTCCTGAATGTGTGCACGCGCATGCTCGGTCTCGAATCGTCTCCGAGCCGTGTCGAGTACAATGGTCGGTTGATCTCGTTGGGGATTTGTCCCATGGGGATCGATCCACTCAAGTATGACGTCACACCGAGCGTGCAGATGCAAATCGACATGATTCGGAAGCAGCACGAGGGCGTGAAGATCATCATCGGCGTGCAGAAGCTGGATTTCTGCAAAGGCATCCCCGAAATGCTCGAAGCCATGGACTACTTGCTGCAACATTACCCCGAGTACCGCGGCAAAGTGGTCTTGTTCGCGGTCGTGCGTGAGGCTGGACGCACGGCGTCGTATCAGTACCAAATGCTGAATCGTCAGATCAATGAGCTCGTGGGACGCGTGAACGGGAAGTTTGGTACTGCGGAGTATTGTCCCGTCCGGTACTTGCAACGCTCTGTCGATCATGACCAGCTGGTCGCGCTCTACAATTCGGCCGATGTGGGCATCATCACGAGTATCAAGGAAGGCATCAACCTCCAAGCCATGGAGTTCATTGCCGCGCAGAAAGAATCGTGCCGCGGTGTGCTCGTATACAGCGAATTTGCAGGGTAAGTGCCTACTTCTTGTGTGTTTGTTCTTCAAAGCGGATCGCTTGAGACGACTGACGTGGATGGCGTATTGACGATGTGTGGTTCAGATGCGCGTCGTCCTTCCAAGGTGCGCTCTTGGTGAATCCGATGCATATCGAGCAAGTCGCTGCGAGTATCGATACGGCTCTCAAGATGAGCACAACGACGAAGCGTATTCGTCAGCAGCAACTGTCTCGCTATGTGAACACGTACACCTCGACGCTATGGGCTCAGCGCATCATGTCGGCGCTGAATGAGGCTGCCGCGACGGCTCAAGAGTACAATCGACTGGAGAAATTGGACACGGCGCAACTTCTCGGCTACTACGAAAGAAGTCAACGGCGTCTTTTCTTGCTCGACTACGACGGGACGCTCGTGAATTACCAAAGCATGGCGGAGCTTGCGGAGCCCTCGCCGGCGCTGCTCGCGAGCATTGAAGAACTTGCCGCCGATCCGCACAACTCGGTCTACATCATCAGTGGACGCAACAAAGCACGCTTGCAGGTAGTGTGCCATGTCGTACAGCAGCAACGACACGTTGGCTGCGCGTACTAACGTGTGATCTTGTCTTTCTTTTGCGTTGATGTCTCCAAAGGAATGGTTTGGGCACTTGCCTCGCGTTGGTTTGGCCGCCGAGCACGGCTACTGGTTCCGACCAGCGGCGAAGCATCCTGCCACGCTATCCAAAGCGGAGGAAAACGGCGACAGCGTTTCCCCTGAGCATGGCAGCAGCGGGGAAGATGTCTACGCTGAACGCAGTGCAAACGACGACGACCCGCTTTCCAATGATGGGGACGCAGCGAGCGCGTCTCCAGTGGATCTCGAGAGTGTTCCTTGGCAGTGCATGTTCAGCGACGTGGATCTCGAATGGCGGGACGAAGTGGAGAGCATCTTGGAGCATTTCACGGAACGCACCCCTGGGTCTTTGTTGGACATTAAGGACTGCTGTTACACGTGGCACTTTCGCGACGCGGACCCAACGTTTGGGCTCAAGCAGGCCAAGGATTTGCAGTTGCACTTTGACCAAACGCTGCGCGATCGTCCCGTGGGGATGGTCATGTGCCGCATCAAGAAGTCCGTCACGATTCGTCCATGGCGCGTGAACAAAGGTCGCGCCGTGAGTCGCATCCTCGAGTACGAAAGCGAAACGCCACACTTTACGTCGCAGGATTTCGATTTCATTTTGGCTGTGGGTGACGAGCGCACGGACGAAGACATGTTCAACGTCGTGCAGGGAAGCAACTGCTACACGTGCACTGTTGGCCACAAAGTCAGTCGCGCGCAGTACTACTTGGACGACCCCGACGACGTGTTGCGCGTGCTGACCGCAATGACGAGTCTGCAGTCCCCTCCAGACAGACAGTCGCTCTCGGCGTGAGCAGCTTGCTTGCTTCCCGAAGCGCATGTGTTGTTGTTGCTGGCCACTCAATGTTGCAAACGAAAGGAAATCGCTTTGGATTTTCAGGTTTATCTATTTCATACGTGACACAAAATATAAAAAATGCTGCGATAAAAAGAAGCACCTACATCCCAGGACTAATCTTCCTCGCTCGACGCCTCACTGCTTTCAACTACTTGCGCTTTTGCCTTCCTTTTCGGTCGTGTGCTGCGCTTGTTGGTCTTGGGCGATTCTCGTTGCGCTACTTTCTTGCTTCCTCGTCTCGTTTTCCCTTTGGGCTTTGGGGTCGCAGGCTCTCTTGGACCGCCCGCACTGGCACCATCCACAGCGACCGCAGCATCCTCGTCCTCTTCTTCTCCGTTCTCTGCTCTTTCCACGAGTTTGTCCAGCTGGTCGATAGCATCCTTCATCTCGGACGTTGTTGCTGCAGTGTTGTTTCCGCGGCGCACTTTGTTCACGAGGTGCGAGAAATGCTCCGTCACCCCAGAATCCGTGAGTGCGTCGCGAATCAGCTTGCGGTTTTGCACCAAGTAGCGGAGCGATTTCTCCGTATGAGACAACTGAGCAAGACAGAACGCCAAATCGCGCTGGTTTTTCACCTTCACAGCCGAAGGGAATCGCTGGCACAGCTTCTCCACGATACTCTCGATTTGTTTCTCCTTCGTCAAGAACTGAATCATGAAACGACTGATGGTCTCGAAATCTTCATTCGACACCAGCTCACTGCACGCCAGAACACATGTTAGGTTAGTGAGAATATCGAATGCCCACGTCGACAGTGAACGAAATGATGCGTTTGAATGTACCTTGATGACAGCTGACCGATCGCATCGGGAAGCATGTTGTAGATTGGGTTCGTCCCTTTCTTCGAGAGTTCGTGGAAGAAAAGCTTCGTCATGTTTCGAATGCCTTCTTCTTCGTCGACAAGAGAAATCGCGATCTCGCTGATTTGCGCCTTCACCTTGATCATGTCGTTCAGAATCAAATGCGAAAGCACCACGATCGTGTTCTTGCGCACACTCAAGTCCACGTCGCGGAGTCGGTTGTACAGATGGGTCGTCCAGGGCTCGATCAAATTCGGGTACCGGTAGGAGAGATCCCCCAACGCAATAATCACATCTCCTCTCACAGAGGGAAGTGGAGACTCCTGGAGGATGGTGAAGAGAAGTTGGAGGTGCTTCTCACAGTACTCGTCCGAGACCGCCATGAACTTGCTCAACGCCACCACTGCGCATTCAATGAGCAGCTCGTCGCCACTGATCTCTTCATTGCCGCCTCGCAAAACGCGAATGATTAACGGACCGTACGTTCCGAGCAAATTTCGGCACACAATCTCCTTTTGCGTCATGTTCTGCACGTACATATCCTCTTCTGCTTCAACCTCTGCAGCGACACCAAGTTCGTCCTCCATAGCAGATACATCTTCCGGGTCAATGCTTGTGCCCCCAGAGGTCTCATCCATGCTTCCAGTGCGCTTGCTGAGTTTTTCTTCGTGCTTGACGCGCAACTTCTTCACGGACGTCGCGAGTTTTTCGATATGCACCGCGACTTTCACTGCGACGTGCCCAACAACGAATAGAAAATGCGCGAGCTCAAAGATCGAAATCGTTTCCTCATCTTCATCTTGGAAAAGCTGCTGAGCCAAGTGCTTGACAACCTCACCACAAATCTCTTCTGGTTTCTCACAGATAGAGAAAATCGCTTCAATCGTCTGTTGAGCAGTGTCGAACCATGCAGATTGGGAGCTGACCACCTGCATTTGTTCTTTTGGGACAAAATCCAAGACCAAGAAACCTTGCAAGCGGGCGACAATTTGCTCGATCGTCTCCAGATTGACGCGCTGGATACGCTGACGGATGCTCGCATTCACCGCGCTTTTCGAGTCCAAGTGTAAGCACTGGATAAGACGACAGGCTGCACTCAACACGCGAGTGCTCGTATCCGTTTTACAGCTCACGTCGCCAAAACCATTCGCGTAGATTTGGCTGAGACGATCATTCGACAATAGCATCGCGCGATCCACACTTGCAATCATACTCAGCATGGAAAGTGCATTGCCGAGCACAGCGGCAGGGAACGAGGTTTCGTCCACAAAATCCCACAATGCGTTGATCACCGACATTGGAATCAGTCGCTTTTGATGCAGCTCGCCGACAATCTTCTCCAAGCACGTGTACTCGGCAACGGTACACTCGTCCAAGAACTTGACAAGGTTTTCCGCAATCGCTTCTGGTGATTGACGGTCCGCATCACTTGTGTCGATTTGAATAAACAACGACGCAAATGTATTCAAGAGCTGGTCGTGGACGGAAGGATCCGCTCGCCAGATCAGCGTCAGCATCTTTTTGATCCCGGAGTATGCTGCTTGCAGATGGAACCGATACGCCTTCTCAAAAAACTGAATAGCTTCCAGGACATCCGAGACAGACTTGCTCCCAAGCAATTGCGTGATCAACGGCAACGCCTTCAGCTCAAACTCGTCAATGAAGCTCATCGCATCTTCGTAGAATTGAAGAAGTCTTGCCATGGTCTTCACTTCTTGCTCCAGTTTTGCCTTTTGTTGCTCGTCCACCACACCAGCGGCTTCCTCCGCGCCATCTTCTGCGATTTGAACGTCACTCATCGCTGCCTGCACCTCCTTTTCAGCATGGGCGATCATCTCATCTCGTTTCTTCTTCAATTCTTTCAGCAATTCATCGCGCTTCGTACTATAGGAATCGCGCTCAAGGTTCCCCATGAAAGGGTTGCTTTCTAGCAGCAATGTAAGCAAGTGCATACTGTGGCGTCGCACGACGGCTGCTTTGTCTTGCAAACGTCCGACTGCGATCAGCGTGACACGCTTCAGCATGTGAATAGGGAGCGCTCCTTCTTCGCAAAGAAGAAACCACATCTTGAGCACATGGCTACGCGCGAAGGAGTTCACATCGTGCATGCGATCTTCTAAAACATCGAGGAGCTGGTCGCGCGTTGATCGAGATAAATCACGACGAGCGGACTCTCGATCAGCTACAACAGCGGGTTGAGCCTCCTCGAGTTCTTCGTCACTTCCCTCATGCTCATCGTTGTCTTCGTCTTTGTCGCGGAGGTCGGCACTTTTTCGGGACTGCTCTTCCGCTGCTTCTCGTTCTTGGTCGATCTGGTTTCCTTTTTGACGGAAATTCCATAAAAGGATTTGAGTGATGCAGGTAACCGAGGCATTTCGCAGCTGGTACGACTCCGAGTCTAAGAGAGCAAGCACAAAACTCAAGTTTTCCATGATCAGGTACGGAGTCAGCGTGGACAAATTCGACAAAAACGTCGAGATGTTTTTCGTGCCGACGGTGTCTTTTGACGCATCTCGCGACGACGTTTTCCCAATTTCACTGATCAAATCCGCCGCGAAGACGAGGTTTTCGTACTTGAAATACAAAAGCTCGACCATATCCGCGACCCACCCACTGAGGTGTTCGTGCGCGTAAATCAACTCCACAAGCGATGTCACAACGGAGATATGGATCGATGGGACTTTCTGGAGACTTTTGCCGACGAGCTACAGGGGTCAAAAGCACACAAGCACGATGTGAAATCTCCCTCCCTTCCTCCCTGTGCAAAGCTCTGTCTATGGAGAAGAACTACGTACGTGGTACATCTTTGGCTTGAGCGTCTTCGTGCGACAAAGCGCCGTATTCTCCAGCAGCTGGAACACCACTTTCGAGTACAGAACCGCAAATTCCTATTGCATATTCAGCCATTTCACGAGTGATCAGAGACCAATACGCCGCAAAAAGAAACCGCAGCTAGTGAACGAGTAAAAAACACGGTACCTCTTCAGGGAGATTCATCTTCCACAGCCCAAACGTATCGGTCGCGATCGATTTCGTGAGCGCTTGGATCGCAGTTTCCACGACCCTCGACCAGTTGACGCGATTCACGGCCGACGCCTTTTTCTTCTACACAACGCCATTAACACATACGAAACTGTCTCAGTCCCACTCGTCCCCGTTCGCTGAATGCTGCAACAAGAAACCAATACCTTTGCGACAATGTCCTTCTCCTGTTGCAGCAGTTGGTGACTCAGCGCCGTGAGCGTCATGATCAGGAAGTACACCGACACTTTGAACGCGCTTCGGTACTGCGCGACTTCATCCGGCTCGTTGCTGCGCTCGACGGTGCTCACGCCATCGGTGACGTTGTTCACAAATGCTGTGAGCACTTCGACGATGCGCAACTGGATCTGCTCGGAAAACACCGCAAGCTTTCTGTGGCACGTTGCATACAAGTCAGCACAAGCGATACACACACACACATATACATACGTAAACAGTAAAACGATCCACTAGATACTTACTTGACAAGACTGTAGCAAAAATCGAGACATTCTTCTTGGAGCAGCTCCAAACCGGCTTCGGTCGTGCTGAGCACGTGCTGCTCCAATTTGCGCAGCCGCGACGCGATCTCCTTGTCGTCGATGTCGTCGAACGCGTGCACGTGGCGCACGTGGTAGCGCTCAGCCTTGGGCAGCTCCAGATCGGCCAGATGCAGCGGCACGAGGAACTCCATCGTCGCTCACTTTCTCTTTTTCCGAGTATGGGAGAGTCACAGTGCGAAATGCACGCGCGCGAAAGAGGTCGGCATCCCCTCCAAACCGATCGTACAAAACGATCGCATTGGACAGGAACATCACACTAAAAGCACCTAGAAGTGGAAATATCGGATAGCACAGTGGATTATGTGCTTCGAAAAGGGTATTTCGAACCATCTGGGTGGTCGTACCGGCTTAGACAATCGCCATTTAGAGCATCGAACGAAAATCGTGGTGAAAGAAAATTGATAACTGTATTTACATGAATTCTTTATTGGCGGCTTCTAAGAGAATGGAGAAAATAAAATCACAGGATGGCGGGGATACGATGGCTCGTACACGTGCCGGGTAGCGGGGATCTAGAATGCGCGAGAGATGGGCTCAAAAGCAACGGCCACCACCAAAACGCCACTTACTTTTGCACGCGTGCACGCGGACGACGACGCTCTTCTCCCTCCGTGGTTTCCACTGGGGAGCTGCTGCTCTTCTCCTTATCGTGACGCGCTTTGCGCTTCTTCTTGTTCTCCGAGGCGCTCAACTGCTTCGCCTTCTCTGCTCGCGCCTTCGCCTTCGCTGCTGCTCGCGCCTCTGCCTCGGCCGTCGCCTTCACACGCGCAGCTTCTTCCTCCTGCCATCGAGAGAGCTCTTTTTGGTAGCGAGCAGCACTGATGTGCGCCTCGACACGCGCGACTTCGCGCGGGTGCTCGGTCTCCGTGACATGGCACCACAGCAAATGCGCCTTTTTCTCATCTGGATGCGCGGTAAACATTGGCGCGTAGGACGCGAACGACTGTTTCTGAAGTCTCGCGCGTTGATAGCTCTTGCCGTTGATGTACGCAGTGATGACGTCTTTGTCCGCCTTCATTTCATGGCCAGTCGTCGTGCACCGCACTTTGCTGCCGTCGCCGGCAAACGCCAAGTCATCGATCGAGCTCACGAGGGAATCGACCGTCACATGCTTACTCACTTTGTTCGCCTGGTTCTTCACCACATTGGTGTCCAGCGATGCGAGAACTGGTCGCGACTGCTTCGAGGAGGTCTCCTTCGCTGGCGATTTCTTCGCTGGAGTTTCTTTCGCAGGAGATTTCTGGACGACCCCTGGAGCTTTCTTCGGCGGCGTCTTCTTTGATGCAGATGCAGGTTTGGCATCCTCCTTCACAGTGACCTGTTTCGCCGCAGGAGATTCATTTACGGATGATTTCTTCTCGGGGAGTTGTGTCTTCTTCGCACTTGCATTACCAGCGACAGCAGCTGGCTTCACTGGCGCTTTACGCGCTTTTGGTTCTGGCGTCTTCTTCACCGTTTCCGACACAGCAACAACAACTTCTTCTTTACGTGGGGTGACAATTTTAGCGGCTTTCGCGAGTGCCTTCGAAGCAGCGACAGCCACCGACTCTGCTCGTTTGGCGGTCACCACCACTTCTTTCGCACGCGGTACTGGCGTGGCTGCTGCTGGCGCCGCGCCACCTTCGTTCATCGACGCGAGTGTGGTCTGCACGCGTTGCTCGCCATCGGATGGGTTTGCGCGCACGAACTCCTGCACATGCTGGAGGATCACGTCGGACTTGGCGTTGCCGCGACAGAGCTGGAACTCCTTCGCGAGCGCCTGGAGTTCTTTGCGCGAGAGGGTCGTGAGGTCCATCGTGTGTATCGGTGGCGTTCGCGGGAGCGTTGTAGTGGATGGCTGGACGACTTGATCGGAGCTCTTCGGATGCTGCACGTTGGAGAGATATGGATGGCTTCGTTGGGACCAACAATGCAAACTGAATGGACCAGTTACAAGAACACCAAAAATTCAAAAATTCAAAAACTCTCAAAAACGAACGGAGACAAATTGGGGGAAGGAAAATGAACCAGATGTCTAAATATAGATACATTGCGAGCATACACGTGAGCCTCGATTAAGTGCGATTCCACATAGGTTCGTTGTTCAAATAAAGTGCGGATTTTTGGCGGATAAATCTATTTTTTCGTAGCAAGATCCGCACTTAATACACGAGGTTTAGGTGTACGCATCACCCAGAAGACGCATCTGATTGGCTAAAACTCTCCCAAAGTACCGTCATTGCATAGATTGGCGGGAAAAAAACAGGGATGGATGAACTTCAAAATGGCCGTTCCTGCATATCTCGACGATCTTCAAGCACACACGCAGTGGACCTCTCCAGGAAGTCATTTCGACAACGACGAGGAGCTACGCACGCAGCGACACGAATGTGGCGGCAACGAGGAGCAGCGCTCGCACGCGCGGTGCTGAGCAACAGACCATGGTGCGAGGGAGCGAGAAGAAGCGTCGCGAGTTCAGCGACGACAGCGCCTCCACTGCGCGTGGGCATCATTGGAGCCGGACGAATCGGTCTTGTGCACGCCAAGGGGCTCCAGCAAACCTCTGCAGTGCTGCACGCGGTATAACGCATTTTTCTTTCTGCCACCCTCATTCACGGATTGTATGTTGTGTGCTTATGTTGAGTCAATGCTATTGGACGGTTGGCACCTCAAATTCAGATCTCTGACCCCACCAACGGGAGTGCGAAAGCTGTTGCAGCGGAGTATGGCATCCCGAAATGGACGCTGGACGCATCCGAACTCATCCAAGATCCGGAAATTGACGCCGTGATCATCTGCTCGCCTACGAGGAAGCACGCCGAACAGATCATTGAAGCGGCAAAGCACAAGAAGCACATCTTTTGCGAAAAGCCGATTGATCTGACACTTGAAGTCGTCAACAAAGCCATTGAAGCGGTACGCACGTCGCGAATGGGATCGTAGTTTGTACTTGATTCTAATGAAAGGTTTGCCGCTGCAGGTTGACGCTGCTGGTGTGAAGATGATGGTCGGGTTCAATCGCCGCTTCGACGCCAACTTCAAGCGCGTGCGAGACGCGATCACGAGAGACGAAGTCGGCAAAGTGAACATGGTGCGCATCACGAGTCGCGACCCTGGCGCACCTCCAATCGAGTACATCAAAGTGTCTGGC